>JZSA01008029.1:0-10679 GCA_000956155.1 Cotesia vestalis
TTACGCGTTCAGCCAAGTTACCAATAAATAATTTTCTTATTGGTACATTGTCCTCAGTCTTATCAGCAAAAAAAGGTTCAGCTTCATTGCTATTGAACGGTACTTCTGTAAAATTAAAAAAAAAAAAATAAACGTAGATTTTAATTAATTAAAATTTTATTTTCTACAAGTGGAATTTTTTCTTTTAATTTTTTTGTGATAAATTGAAACAAAAAAATATTTTTTAAACAATCATCATTTAATTTACTTATCACCGAATTCGAGTTAGCTGGCTCAGGCGTGGGAGCTTCAACAGCAGCCTCAGGATCACTTTTATTATGTTTATTAGGAAACTTTTTCTGCTTCTCAACACTGTCTGGCTGGTGCCAAGAATCGGCAGCAGTCACCCGCAGGATTCGAGAGTGTAATTTTAATTCCATTCTATGAGCTGCCTGCCGGGCTCTTAAATAAAAAAATTATTCATTTTTATTCATGTAATTTTTAATCATCAATTTTTTTTTTTTTTTTTTTTTGTTAATTATACTTACCGCACTGTACTTTCAACATCTGCATAAGTTATAAAGCCAAAATGACTTCTACCATCAACTCTTTTCACATAACAAGCTTCTATTTTTCCGTAGGCACTAAATAGTTTTTCCAAGTCTTTATTCGCTGTCTAAAATAAAAAAATATATAATTCATATTCAATAAAATAAAAATTATTTATTTGCAAAATTTTTAATGTTCTTATTTAAAAAAAATTATTCTCTTTTAATTATAAATAATTTTTAAATAAAATTAAAGTATAATTTTTATTTATTAATAAATTTGATTAACTTACGCGTTCAGCCAAGTTACCAATAAATAATTTTCTTATTGGTACATTGTCCTCAGTCTTATCAGCAAAAAAAGGTTCAGCTTCATTGCTATTGAACGGTACTTCTGTAAAATTAAAAAAAAAAAATAAACGTAGATTTTAATTAATTAAAATTTTATTTTCTACAAGTGGAATTTTTTCTTTTAATTTTTTTGTGATAAATTGAAACAAAAAAATATTTTTGAAAAATTGCATGTGTAATTTTTTAATTTTTTGCATGTGAAATTTTTTTTTAATAATTTTTCAATAAAATAAATTATTAAAATTTTTAAATGTCAGCTAATTTAATTTTCATTAATTTTTCAATAAAAAAAAAATTCTAAAAATTTTTAGATGTCGGCTGATTTAATTTTTATTAAAAAAAAAAATTAAAAAATAGTCCACTGCTAACTTAAATGCCATCTTATTTTATTTTTAATATTAGCAAGTAATAAATATAAATATAAATATAAATACCTAGTGATAATTCTTTAAATGTACTCCATATTTGCCGTAAAATATCATTATCCATTGTGAGAATTTATTTCTCCAAATAAATAAGCAAAAATTTATTATTATCAATAATTTTGATTTAATTACTTTTGGAGGTAATTGTTAGAATTAATTAATTATAAATGAGTGATATATCTGTAAGACACCTGGGTGTTTCTTTGTTTGACTGTGAATATTACACTAGCACATGGGAATAAAAAAAAGTGTGCACTTGACAACTGATGTGACCAACACTGGCCTGGTCTAGCTGAGAATTAAATCTCAACTCAAAATCCTTTGTAATTTTAGAGTACTGAGTTTACTCAGCAGCAAATACTCTTACTACGCTCTCTCTACTAGCGCCACTTGAGCTCGCCATCTTACCTTTCATTCATAAAAAGAATTAGGTCACTTTTACTTTCGTTTTTACTCTGAAGGTTACAGCGGGAGTTTTCCTTGCCGCGTGGTGCTGCCACCTGTACCAATAGTACAAAGTTTTGAAAAGAGCGGGAAAAAATTTTAAATTCAAAATTTTTGTTATGAAAATTAAATTAGCCGAAATCTAAAAAATTTTAGAACTTTTTTTTGTTAAAAAAAATTTTATTTATAAAAAATTTGAATAATTTTGAAATAAAATTTTTAAAAAATGTCCCTTTTAGTCCAATTTAATAAATAAATGAGAAAATTTTGCCTTAATGATTTTTTTATGTTTATAATAACAATGTACATAGTCAATTTTTAAATTGAAAATTGAATTAGCCGAAATCTAAAAAATTTTTGAAATTTTTTTTGTAAAAAAAATTGAAAATAAAATTTCATTTATAAAAAATTTGAAAAAAAATTTTTAAAAATGTTTTTTTTTTAGTCCAATTTAATAAATAAATGAGAAAATTTTGCCTTAATGATTTTTTTATGTTTATAATAACAATGTACATAGTCAATTTTTAAATTGAAAATTGAATTAGCCGAAATCTAAAAAATTTTTGAAATTTTTTTTGTAAAAAAAATTGAAAATAAAATTTCATTTATAAAAAATTTGAAAAAAAATTTTTAAAAATGTTTTTTTTTTAGTCCAATTTAATAAATAAATGAGAAAATTTTGCCTTAATGATTTTTTTATGTTTATAATAACAATGTACATAGTCAATTTTTAAATTGAAAATTGAATTAGCCGAAATCTAATTTCCAGTTTTAATAATTATTATTTGAAATGATAAAAAAAAATAGTGATTCATGATACACAGTTGTATGAGAATAAATGAACTGTATTGATGAAAATAAAATGATAAAAAATAAAAATAAAGTAATAATTGAGGAAATGTGGGCAAGTGAACGATAGCAAGGTAGTCAACTAGAGTACAACATCAAATAAAAGACTTACACTTATTCATTGAAAATTATTGGGGTGAGATTGCCGGATGGTTCATCTCAAAAGAAGACCCCGAATGATACCAATTATGTCATCATCGGCACCGCGACCCCCAGTACCACTCGTCTGTTCGCTTCAGCTCGTTGACGACGCGTTTTGTCATCGCCGTCAATTCCGCCCGCATGCAGTGAAGGCTTCTTCACTACCCTCGTTTTACTCTGTGACATAACATCCCGCAATGATTTACTTCTTCACAACGCCCCTGTTTCTGTTTAGCTCTTTTTATTTATTTATTATACATTCTGTTGCTAAATACTTGTGGGATTTATTTTGAAATAGTTATTAAAATTACTGTTATTGTCATTATAATAATAATAATCTAAATTAAAAGGAAAATTTTCAGTAAAAATTATTATAAAGAAAAATTTATTAAATTTTTATAAAAAATTAAATTATTAAAAAATGAATTGTAAAAAATTTCAATTTTTTATTTGTTTTAATATTTAAATTTTCTTTAGTTTGGAAATTCAAGAAAAAAAATTGCAATGAAAATAATTATAAAGAAAAATTTATTAAATTTTTGTAAAAAAATTAATTGTAAAAAATTTCAATAATTTATCTTTATATTTTATTATTTATTTTTTTTTAATATGTAAATTTTTTTTGGTTTAGAAATTTTTCTTGATAAGTATCACTAATTTTGTATACAAAAATACTAACGCGTAGTTTTTGAAATTATAAAAAATTAGAAATAAAAAAAAAAGAATTTGCAAAAAAATTTCAAAAATTTTGAAGTTTGCATTTTTTTTTTAATAATTTAAAACTAGCAACCTTGCAGTCACTGTGTGACTTCCGTGACTTGTAAACTATAAATAAATAAAATTTTTAAATAATTTAACTTAAATTTTTTTGTAAAAAAAAAATTAACAAAATAATTTAATTTTGATTTTTTTGCAAAAAAAAAACTATTAAGTACTTCTGCAATATTTATCCTTGTATGTGTAAAGTAAAAATAAATGTTGGAATAAAATATCTAAAGACATAAAGAGATCATGTGAGGGCATGGAGTATGAAGAAAAAATAAAATATATAGACCAAATCACAGTTGGGGAAGATGGATAATCAAATAACCTGCACGCACCGTATAAATTATCAATCAGCATGCGATTGTGCAATCCCAAAGGTTCCCGCCTCCTCGAGAGGGTTGCTATGTTGACATAGGGACATGTAGAAGAGACATATGGGGATGTTCCAGTGCTCCTGAGCATTGATAACGCCGGCTGACCTCGCGGAGTTCATCCTCCTTTTTATCTTTACGCGTAGGCCAGTGTGCTCGGTGTACTTTTCATTTGACATAATATAATAAAACATTGATAATATCTTCTTTACATCTCAGAGCTGGATTATTTACGTGACACGTGCTAAGCCGTTGGTCTTTGACTTCACTAAACTAAGCCAAATAATTCGTGTTACTACTGATAGAATATTGCACGTGTTTAAAGCACATGCGTAACAATATTTTCTTTTTTATTTATTTATTCAATTAAGTACTTAAATTATTTTCAAGTGCTAAAAAATAATTTTTTTTTTGATAATAAAATTTTAAATAATTTCATTTCATTTTAATTTTTTTTTTAATAATTTTAGAATTAATTTTTTTTTTTAAATTTTAGAATTAATTTTTTTTAAAATAATTTTAGAATTAATTTTTTTAAAAATAATTTTTAATTAATTTTAGAATTAATTTTTTTTTTAAATAATTTTAGAATCAATTTTTTTTTTAATAATTTTTAATTAATTTTAGAATTAATTTTTTTTTTTAATAATTTTTAATTAATTTTAGAATTAATTTTTTTTTAAATAATTTTTTTTTAAATAATTTTTTTTCTCTCAGTGTAATTAAAAAAAAAAGAAATTTATAAAAAATAATAGGATTTAAATATCTCAATAAATAAAAATACGTATGTATGATATTTTTGGCACGTTTCTAAAATCATTGAAGCGAATGCACGCATTAAAAGATGCAGCCACGCGCTTAAATAAAAGATTGTGCGCTTACTTTTAATGCGGGTTTCCGACATAGCCGCAGGCAGTGTACAATTGTTCATCGAGCCGATATCTATCCGTAATTTAGACTTCTTGTATTTATACGGATTATATATTTGTAAATTTTTTTTCAAGAAATAATTAATATTAATATAGATTACTAAAAAAAGAGTTCGTAAATAGCCTTAAGCGATTGTTTAATAAGTTAGTTATTATAAATAAAAGAGCTACCGCACAGTAAAATCATCTGAGGCATATTTATTGTGATTTCGCTGTTGAGTATCTCGGTTATATGAGATATTAAATCATAACTTGCCGAGTGAATCCTTTTTGGTAGTTCTACAGTCTCTTATATATTCATATATTTATGAACCACTACACATATATAAGACTAATAATATAACACATAAAATCTTATAAGACTACTCTGAATTCTTGATACTACTTATATTTTTTTTTTTTTTTTATTTTAAGGATACATATATCTCGATTACAAGTTGCAGTAAATAAATTTTTAAATTCTTTTCAAATCGTCTGAGCGATTTTTTAAAATAATTTTATTTGTAAAAAAAAATTTACTTAATAATTAAAGATTAAATACTAATTAATTAATTTAATACGTGAAATTACTATAAAAATTTTTTGTAAATAAGATTAATGATTTTTTTATATTTATAATCACACTGTAGATAGTTTGGGTACTTTTTAAATAAATTTAAAAAATAATAGTGCTGTCACAGGATCAATTAAAAATAATTTAATGGACAAATGTGACCGAATAAATTTATAGATTAAAAAAAATTGTCTATCAGTGGAAAATATATCAAAAACCCAATTTACGATAAATATTTACCCGTTACTAAATTTTATTTAAAAAATTAATTTTTTCCTTGTTTTATTTATTATATAGATTAATGAAAGTAGTTTTCAAGATTGCAGTTTAAATACGGACTTGGTATGATGCATCGATGTGAAAAAAAAAAAAAATTAAATGCAGGAGAAATTTATCAAAGATAGTTGACATGCACGAGAGCATCTGAGAGGAGCGATTAACGATGTTACTACAAAAAGTACGAAGGAATCAAAATAAAAGTATCGTAGAGTATTGTGTGAAGTAGTTGGGCCGATTTTTACTCTTGATAGTTCATATATCAAATGCTTAGGCGAGGCGGCGACACATAAATACTGGTGTGCGGTGTATAAAAGTGACTACCGAGGTATAAATGATACTATATACCAGATATTATTCCAAGAGTCAGTGGATAAAATATACCGAACCTGTCTCCTCTGTATACTTGTGCTGGTATTGCGTAGGTTTCTCGATTTTCGGGGGACACTCCAAAAATATTCGACTATTTTTTATTTTAGTCTCTATAAGCAAGCTCCTCTCATAATATAAGATATTACTCTCCTCTATTCACAAGCGAGACAAACTTTTATATATAATACTTTTTAATATTTTTTATTATTTTAGCCAAGGACTAAACCAAAAATGACTTATGTCGCCGGCACTCTTTTAAACACTTTCTACGACACTCTTATTCCTACCATAAGGATTATTTTTATTGTATGTATTAAAAATAACATATATTTCTCAGTTACTCCATCTCTTTCTTATATTTTTTTCCTTGCAGTTATTCATTTTGTCCAGCACCCACGGGAGTCCCCCGCGACTAATGCCCACCCTCATGTGATTTCGCCAACCTCTGTAAGAATCTTCGTATTAATGATTTGTGAGGTCCAAGCTAAAAATTATTCCACCAACTGGACTCGTTCAAATTCTATATATATTTATGTATATAAAAGTTGATCGATTTATAAAAGTTGACATTTAATTTAAAATTTTTTTATTTCACTAAATTTTTATATTTTAGAATTTTTTTTAGACACTAAAAATATTTTTTTACAATTTTAAATAAATAAATTTTCGTGAAAAAAAAAATTAAGTTACAAAATCATACACTGAAAAAAAAAAAAAAAAAAAAAAAAAAATTCTTGACTAGAGTGTAAATTTTTTTGGCTCAAGAAAATATCAAGAAAGATTGAAAATTTCTTGAATGAAGTCTGAGTCTCTTGAGTCAAAAAAAATTTTGTTTTTCTTAAATTTTTCTTGATGCAAGAAATTTATTTTTTGTGTCTAGATTCAATCGTAGAGAATAGAGTGATACAATGAAAATGAGGGGAAATTAATGGTAGTAAGGTTTGATTTGAGTTTACCATTTGTATCTAAATCAATCCCTAGGGTAGGAAACTAACAAACGCCTTATGTCCGTTTCTCAGGTTGTCATTATCATTATCTGAGCTTAACTCGCATATACAAAACCCTTACATCGGTGCCTCAGAGTCTTAGCACGTACAATTTGCACCAACACAAAACAGATTAATTTTCACGTACTTGCAAGTAACTTTGACTCTAGCGGTTGGTCTTTTACATTTGGCTGTTTCCAAAGTAATTCAATAATCTTGGACCCCTAAAACCCCCTCGGCTTTCTCTACTCTGCTCTAGAGATCTAGCTCTAGTTCTGACGGATCTCATTACTAGTTCAAATGTTATTCTTGTACAAACCCTGCAAATTATCCTTTTGAAACAAATAATCTGTACAATTGAGAGAATAAAAAAATTTTTTCTCTTGTATTTGTAAATTTAGTATCATTGTAAAGGTCGAGGCCTGAATTAGGGCATTTTCAATGTATCCTATGATTTTCTACAGTTTATTTATTATGATAAATTTTTAAAGTAGTTTTAAATAGATTAAAAATAATATTTGACAATATTCATAAAATACACTTGAGCTAATATTTATATTAAATATAAACCTTCTATAACTACGCAGCCAAAGTAAATTTGTACAATCAATTGGTAATCATGTATATCACGTATCACACATATATACAATATATATAAACTTGTTAGGAAAACACGAAACACAATTCATTTGTCGGTATATATTCTCGTCTTGTCTTTATTAAATTTATGTAATAACGATAATGATAATTAAATTATCCAGTGTGATTTATTCGTGTGGAATTATCGTGCAACGCATATATATGATAGACTTTTGTTTGTAGAATAGTAAAGCGCCAAGTTACAAGAATTTGATGATGACTAAAATCTAGCCGGAAAATGAATTTAATTTATCTTTTAGGTACTCTTACTGTACTCTGTTTCACTTTCCTCACATTGATGATAACTTTAAGGGTGAGAAGCGCTCTTCAAGCTCGACTGCTTGATTCAGTTAGCACTTACCTCCGTGATTGCCGTTTGTAAGTCCTTTGCTATTTTCTTCTTCTTATCATTTTATCAATTTTTTTCCGCTTAAAATTTTTATAAATAAAAAATTTAATTTATTACTTTTAATTATAATTTTAAATAAATATACTCTTCATTTAAAATAAATAAATTTCTTGCTCAAAAACTGAAGGCTGGAGCGGAAATTATTTGAAGTAATTAAAAAAAAGTACATAAAATATTAAGTACAAAGGGTAATTTTTTTAATCTTGGATAATTTTTCCAGTCGACAAAAAAAAATTATGTACATATCTTCACAACATTTAGCAATCAACTATGCAAACGATCTCTATAACGTGACAGAAACGGCTACTATTCGCTTTTTTGCTCATAAATGTTTTCACGTGAAATATATCTCGAGACAAAATGTATGTTTGCTTGTATATAATAACAGAGTGCGCTTTGCTGCTCACAAAGTAACTAAATTTTTTTTTTTTTTTTTTAGTGCTCCTTGATTATAATTACTAGGCTGTAAAAAACTCTGTGTGTAATACGGACATGATTGTAGAACGAATAAACAGATATTAAGATGTAATAAAGATTTATATGGTTAATAGCAGGATATAATCAAAGGATTTATAGATAAAATTGTTGTTCGGAGAAATATAAAAAGTATTTTATTTTAATAAAAAATTTAACTTTCATTCAAGGAAAAAATATTAAAAATTTTTGTGATAAATCAAAAAAATTTTTTACCTGTGAGTAATTAATATATCTGATGCAAAATTTGAGAAATAAAATTATTTAACAGCAAAAATAAAAATGCTTACTATTTAAAAAAAAAAAAAAAAAAAATCGATTTTAAGTTACTTAATTTAAAAATATTCCTTTCTCATTCATAAAACACACATATAAAAATTTATAGATGAAGAACGTCGCGTCGACAGACGACTATAAATTAAATATCGAAAAAACAACGATCATCAGTAGGCGGTGATCTCATGTTAAACATAAAATATACAGCAACTAACCCATGTCATACGCGTGATATTAAGTAGCTATTTACCATATTTTAATTGCTGTATTTAAATTTAAAAATGATAAACTAAATTTTCTCCACATTTACTATATAAATCTCTTTAATTCTCTCTCCCGGCATATTATAAATTTAAGTCCTTGAAGCAGCTCACTATATCGGCTTTACTTGTGCACAAAATCATTATTTTATTTTTAATAGCTTCGTAAAATTTCGACAACTAAATAAGTTAATAAAAATATTAAAATATATATTGCTAAAATTCATAAATAAACATATATTAAAAAAAAAATAAATATTAAATAATATGATTTATTGAAAGGCTTTAACAATATTTTAAACTGGTATCCTTAGAACAGAATGAAAATAAATATCAATCACATAAGATTTAGTTAAATGAATACCTATTAAAATGTCTTATTAATATTGTAATAATCTTTTAATGCATGTAAATCTAAAATCAGGACAAGGCCACCTCTGAGACTTTTTTATGATCGGTTTTATAGATTTTTTTATGCCGCTATCTTCGTCCTAATTTTATTCTAAAAATAATTATTTGAATTATTTTTTAGTCCTGTCAACAAATAATTTTATTTTTTGAATTTTTTATTTGCCTGTATCCGTTGTTTTAAATAATCTATCAAGTGCGAGATTTATTTTTTTTTTTCTACACATGAAAAAATAATTTATTAAAAATATATAAAAAAGTGTGAATGAAAAATATATTATTGATGTAATATATAAATATAAATACTTTTACACATGTGAATAGCTTGAGGATCATGTAATGGTGCTAGTATGACGATGTAAATTATTTATTCACTGGTGACGGTGAATAATAGCCGTGTCTTGGGTGCTAACGCATTCGGATATACGTTATTGATCACCAAAATATTACGATGTGGGCGTATCAATCACCAACGGACTAGAATAAAATAAAATAATAAAAATGAGATATTATGAGTGAACAAGAAATGATGAAGAATAAGATTAAGAATAATAATAAGAAGACTATAGAAAAATTTCAAACACTTGTTATGTTGGGAAGTTAATATTATCTTGTACTATATATACGTTTTATAAATGGATCGTCGATCGGAATGCATCTTACCTGGTGATTCATACTTTCATCTATCCTTCATATTGGCTACTTGATTCTTTGACTGCATCATTTAACACTTTCTATATTAAATACTTATATGTATTAATTTATTTTACATTACGATCGGGGTCTGATCGTATTTGACCGGGCGATGAGTTGAAGAACTTTTAAACTCTCAAAGAATCTGTGTTGTGTATGTAAATGATATCAAGATCCGTTATTTAAAATTTTTAATTTTTATTTTAAAAATTTTGCTTTATTAAATTATGAATTTTGTTAAATTCCACTGTACTTTCTTAACAATTGACATTTTTAAATAAATAAGCTCATCCCGACATTACACTCATCAAGAGCTTTCATTTGAGTACCCACATGCATTTTTTATATATTTCTTATATATACATATATATAAAATATATAAATATATGAAAAATTGATGTGGGTACTCAAATGAAAGGTCTCGATGAGTGTAACATCGGGATGAGCTTATATCATTAAAAATGTCAATAGTTCACAAGATTTTTTTTATTCTCTTAATAATATATATTATTATTATTTAATAAAAAAATG
>JZSA01008030.1:0-11471 GCA_000956155.1 Cotesia vestalis
GTTGTTACACTCATCAAGAGCTTTCATTTGAATACCCACATGCATTTTTGATATATTTTTCATATATACATATATGTATAAATATATAAAATATATGAAAAATCGATGTGGGTACTCAAATGAAAGCTCTTGATGAGAGTAACATTAAGATGAGTTTATATCTTTAAAAATGTCAATAGTTCACAAGATAAAAAAACCTTGAAAAGGCACAAATTCAAATCAAGATCTTTGCAATGACACTAAATTTCACTAAAAAAAACCTATTTTATCACAAGACTATCCTGGACACAAAATTTTTTTTTATTCCCTTATTAGTATAAATAATAATACACATAAGAACAATACGTGATCAGACTGTAGATATTTATAAAAAAATAAATAAAGTTCGCTTGCGTGTTTTGAACCTCAGACTCGCTAAAAAAAAACAATGCACACCAGGCAAATATTTAGTTATAAAGATTAAGATAAAGATTTATATTCAGATGTTTTGATACTGCGGTCAATAGAATCAGAGGTGACTCTCGTCAGGTGTATCGTTCATCAAAACTAACGGACAAGACAGGTGTGTACCGTTTGCCTTGTATTTAAATAAGACAACCAAATAAAGTATGAAGTGAAGAAGCTATATATTAAATAACATCCAGCAAGATTTAATAAAGCTCGGCGGTGTCGAGTATCAAGCGGATACTTGTTACTTAAAACTTGCAATTATTAAGAATCAGCGGATTCTCGGTCACAGAGTAGTCTTTTAATCCATCCATAATATTTATACCTATATATTCTTCTTTATTTTATTAAAACGCGAGATCAGCATGTTTGCACTATCTTGATAATTACCTCGTGGTTTTTCAGTAATAATAATCGATTTACGAGTAATGAGGACAGGAAGGCAAATCATTGAGCTGTGACAGGTTATTGTACGTCAAGAAGAGCACTCCTTTATATTTAATATTATTTTATATCCGTCTCTTTCTCTTTATCTAGCTTTTACTCTCTTTTTTATTCCAGTGTGCATGGAGTATATTTATTATATATATATATATGTAAATACTTCCATCCAGTTTGTATGCTTACATTTATCGGGAATACTATTATCGAACGAAATTGAGAGTAAGAAAGATGAAATATCGGTGAATAAAGAGAGAAGAATAATAATAATGTCATCGTACTGGCAGCATGCGAGAGCCAAGAGCATGTTTTCTCTCACTAGCCGGCATTATTTCTCCTTTGATCAATTGTTTTGGTCTTCCAACTACGATTAAAACTTATCAACTAATCGTTAGTTTTACATTCATTTATTTTTTGTCATGAAACTGAAGTTAGCAGACTCCTAAAAATTTTTAATTTAAACATTAAATTTAGATGAAAATTAATTTAGCAGATATTTAATAATTTTTAGAATTTTTTTTTTACAAAAAAATTATGGCAAAAAAATTGACATTTAGAAATTTTAAAAAATTAAAAATCCAATTTTTTGGAACTAATTTTTTTGTTAAATAAAATTTAAAAATGGTCAAGTGACAGCTAATATAATTATCATTTTATTTAGCTGTCACTTCACAATTGTTTTAAATTTTTTTTAACAAATAAATTGTAGCAAAAAAAAACTAATTAAAAAAAAATTGACATGAAGAAATTTTAAAAAATTAAAAAATTGTCAAGTGACAGCTAAATTTAATGTCATAAAAATTTTATTAATTAAATTAAAACAAAAAAAAATATTTTTCTAAAATAGCACTTGCAGTTTTACACGTGCAAATTTATTTGTAATATTTTTTTTAATAAAAAAAAATTCTAAAAATTTTTAAATGTCGGCTAACTTTATTTTGATAATTTTGAAATGTCGGCTAACTTCATTTTTATTTTGTGTGTTATAAATTAAATATATTAAAATCTAAATATAAATAATAAACTCACCATTTAAAAATAAACTTTAAGTTTAAGTATTAATCATGCCACTAATTCAAAAAGTCGGTATTAAAATTTCTTGAGATTTTTTTAAGATGAAGAAAAAAGTGACATTGAGCGATGACAGTTAATAAAGTTAATAAAAAAAAGCACTCCACTTAAAATGCATTATTTAAGACGGCACAGAGTACCGTACGTAAAAAAGGTGCTCAGGATCTCGCTGACAGTTGTAGTGGGATGGATAAATATTTAAAAGAAAAAAAAAAAAAACAAATAAAATAAAATATAAACTGCGTTTAGTTATGGGAATCAATGTCGGAGATTTTATAGTTTTACGGTGAAATTATTGTCTTAGGTGGATGTCCATAGTCAAAGGAATATTTAAAGGAGAGCCAGACGCAGCTATTTTCACTAGGTAGCACGACTACACAATAAATATTAAAAAAAGCATGAGACAGTGTCACTGGCAACACACACAGCTGTGTCTGGAGCACAGCTAGAATTAAAACGCCAGACAAACGGCAAACGGCCAGCATACAACTTATGTACAGCCCAAAGGGGAGAAACGCTGAACCGAGCGCTGCCGACTATTCCCGAGCGCACCCCCGGTAAGAGAGCGCAACAGTTGCGAGTATGACTACGGGAATTTGTGTTTTATTGCGCTGATACTCACTGATACTGATGTAAAAGCTCTTCTGTGTACACGAACTATCAGGTGGACTGAAAAGTTAAGTCGGAATAAATTAAATAGAAAAGTAAGGAGAAATATTTAAAGATTTTTTTTATTACTTCAAAATTTACTGTCACTTTACCTTTTTTTTATTTTATTTTGTTCCAAAAAATTATTTTTATTTTTTTAATTTTTTCATGTAAATAATAATAAAGTTAGCCGGGGTTTTTAATTTAAAAAATTTTTTTTAATAATTAAATTTGAACAAAAAAATATTTTTAAAAAATTGCATGTGTAATTTTTAAAATTTTCTACATGTGAAATTTTTCCTTTTATTTTTTTTTTTTTAATAATTTTTCAATAAAAAAAAATTTTTTAGATAGCTAACTTAATTTTCATTACATGTCAATTTTTTTTATAAAAATTAATTTAGCACATATTTAATTATTTTAATAATTTCGTAACAAATAAATTACGATAAAAAAAAAAAAAATGACAGTAAAGTTAGCCATCTAAAAATTTTTAGAATTTTTTTTTATTGAAAAAATGATTAAAAAAAAATGAACTGACCAAGTATTGTTACGAAAAACTTAATAATTATTTAAAAATTTATATCAGGTAACAAAGTAATCACTTATCAATTCACAGTCTTTATTTATCCGTTCCAGTAGTCCAGCGCCTTGTAATATGCGTCCTATTGCTTTTGGACCGATAGAACTTGGTGTTATATTCTTCGCACTTCTCCATATGTTCATCAGGAGCAAGTACATCGGTGTAGTAACTCTCCACCAAGCAAATTTCTCTGTACAGCACTTGAGGAGTTACTTCGATAATATTGACGCATTCGCGAAACAGCCAGCGGAAATTAGCTGGGAACTCGCGTTCTAATAACCTGAAATGCTTGTGAATGGTTTCATGAAATCCAGAGATCCGTAAGAGCCAATACTGTTTGTAAGGAATAAATAAAGTCAGCAGTTCTTTCTCAACCGATGAATCTTTCTGATTAGCGCCGGGACGTGAGTCAATACGTTCTGCTAAAATTGATACTTCGTCATCAGAAGACTCATCGTTAATAATAACTTCTTTATCTTTATCTGCTGCCGGATTATCATCAACTTCTTTAGCAGAGTCGTCATTAATAATTATCTCATCGACACCGTCACTGAGCTCCACAGCTTCGGGTTCAATACTCGGAACATTTTTAACGTCAATTTCTATTTTATGCTCAACAGCTTCAAAATCAATGTTTATTTCACTTTCATTTTGTTCATTTTCATCTAAAATCTCCATTGGAGCTTCATTTGTGTCTCTGTCTTCAATTGTTGCTCCAATTTCAGTATTGTCATCTAAAATTAAAATTGGAACTTCATTCAGATCGATGTTTTCAATTGTAGTTTCATTTTCTTTATTTTGATCATCATTAACAGCGATCACTACAATGTCCGACGTCGTTGATTCCGGCTCAAGAATTTCAACAGCAGCCTCTGTGCTTTTTGGTGCTTCTTGAGCAGCATTAAGAGCTTCTATTTTTTGCTTATACCATCTTGAGTATGGCACAAGAGGATGTGGTCTGGGTCTATTATGTTTCACTGTCTCATACCACGGATTTCTGAATCTTTTCTTAGCATCCCAAGGATTTGGAATCGGATTAACTAAAGATTGTTTTTCAAATTTTGACAAAAGAATATTACCAAACTTATCTTCTTTCTCAGGAGGGTCATCAGAATCAGAATCAACCTCAGGAATTTTTAATTTTCCATTCGGAAGCAGTTGTCCGAATCCAAAATAATCATTGTCTTGGTTAGTTTGATTATTTTCGAACAATTCATCCTGAATAATTTCACTGTTTTCTTCTCTTGATTTATCACGGATTATTTCAGGAGATTTTTCTTGAATAGTTTGATTATTTTCTTCAGTCATAGAGGCCTGAACAGTTTCGTTATTTTGTTCATACAATTCTTTCTCCAAAATTAATCTTTGCTCCTGGTATAATTTAATCATTTTGTTAAAAAGTCGCTGTTTTTTTGTTTCCAGGAGAATTTTACCAGGACGCTTGCGATACAAATAGTCAGAAGGGTCGTCTGACATTTGAGAAATTGTCTTGTTAGTTGGAGCTTCGACACGTGTCAAATCGTTGTGAATTTTTTTTAATCCTTGCATTAAAGTAATTCTAGGTGTAAGCGGTTCAAAAACTTGCATAACTTTTCTTACGTAAGACGCTGAATTGTAGACGATATTGAGTTCGATGTCACACTGAGCTGCAAGTTCTTTGAGCCTGAAAAAAATTTTTATTTTTTAGATTGAAAATTTTCTCACTATTCTTACTTTTTTTTTTTTTTTTTTTTTTTAAAATCCAATTTTCGTATTGGGAAAATCCTGCAGAAGAATACTCGGCAAGGTGCGCTCAGTATCTTTTGTATCTTCGAGTAATTGCTGAAGATAAGAGTGCTGAGGCGTCAAAGACGGAGTAAAAATCTTAGACGGTTTAGGATCTGGTAAATTGTTAGCCATTTCATGGATACTATCAACCATGGAGTCTAATAAAGCTGCGGGGGTGTAATTATGTTTCATATCTCCAAGAATCGGCTGATCTCTTTTATCTGCCAGTGATTGATGAAAGTTTACGCAAAGGTGGCTATTGCCTAGTGAAAATGGTTCATACTGCACTTTACTCGGAAAGTGCTCATTTATCAGAGTGCGTCGTCGACACTCGATGTAACGCTGCCATTCGCGAAAACTGAAGAGTCTTGCGTCAAGTATTCTTCTCTCCTCAGCAACTCTGTAATTAATATTTTCTATATTTAGTCCAACTAACTTTATCTTGTTTATGTAATCCTGAAATCAATAACTATTTTTATAGCATTACAGAGTCTATATTAAATTATATGTTTACAGCGATCGATACAATACTAATCAGTAAAATTTATTTATGTTGGTTGAAATTATCTATATTATTAAGAGAATGAGAAAAATTTTGTGTCCAGAATAGTCGTATGATACAATCGGTTTTTTTTTTTTTTATAATTTTATGCTAGTACTTAAAATTGCAAAAAATTTTTAGCAAATACTTACTCATTTATTCTTTCAATAACTCGGCTCATTTCATTTTCGGTAACTCCGTCCAAACCAAACAGCATCTTCATAACAACGATAAGAATTGCCATGGCTTTGGCTTCGTAGTTAGGAAAGACGTTATACTTTTTATTGTCAAAATTAAGTCCCGGTGGCCACTTTGCCAAAATTCGTTCTGCATACTGAGCAACACCGTCTAAAATAATATTAATAAAATAAAAAAATACTTATTATAATATTATGATACGTACTGGGTAACTGTAATTCTGTACAGTATTTTTTAATTAATGTCAACAAATTAGGTACTGGAAACTTCCAGACCCGCAAAGATTTTTTCAATCGTTCGATGGGTCCTAACAAGCTTGAATGATGAAGCATCCGAAATGTGTTCATTCGAACCGCTTCTTTTTTTGTAAATGTAACATCCGAGGGGATAAAATGGTCCAATTTATAATAAGATAAATGTCCATCTCTAATAAATCTACGAAATAATAAATGCTCGTTAAATTAACTTTATATAACCTTCCTTGTCCTTTAGGTCCTCTTTTAGATGAAGTATTAGATCCGTCCGAAAGCTCGCTGTCACTCAACTGACTTGCAATACTAGACTCAGCGTCTGTGATGCTCGAAACTTGAGACTTGTAGTCAGAATCAGCTAAAAGTCTCTAAAAATTTTTTTTTAGTAAAAAAAAATTAATTTACTATAAAATCGAACAATAAAGCAATGTTAAATTGATAAAAAACCTTTCGTCTAGCAATGTCTCGAACAGACGTTGACGTACTAGCGCTGCTACCACTGGTAACACTACCAGCATATTTTGATTTTTTTTTCTTCTTTTTTTCAAAAACTTTTTGATAAATAATTTCAGCATCTCTGAGAATTAAAAAATTAATATTATTAGTTTGGATCTTGTAAAAAATATATGAGCAATAATTTTGAAGAATTTCAACAGCAGCCTCTGTGCTTTTTGGTGCTTCTTGAGCAGCATTAAGAGCTTCTATTTTTTGCTTATACCATCTTGAGTATGGCACAAGAGGATGTGGTCTGGGTCTATTATGTTTCACTGTCTCATACCACGGATTTCTGAATCTTTTCTTAGCATCCCAAGGATTTGGAATCGGATTAACTAAAGATTGTTTTTCAAATTTTGACAAAAGAATATTACCAAACTTATCTTCTTTCTCAGGAGGGTCATCAGAATCAGAATCAACCTCAGGAATTTTTAATTTTCCATTCGGAAGCAGTTGTCCGAATCCAAAATAATCATTGTCTTGGTTAGTTTGATTATTTTCGAACAATTCATCCTGAATAATTTCACTGTTTTCTTCTCTTGATTTATCACGGATTATTTCAGGAGATTTTTCTTGAATAGTTTGATTATTTTCTTCAGTCATAGAGGCCTGAACAGTTTCGTTATTTTGTTCATACAATTCTTTCTCCAAAATTAATCTTTGCTCCTGGTATAATTTAATCATTTTGTTAAAAAGTCGCTGTTTTTTTGTTTCCAGGAGAATTTTACCAGGACGCTTGCGATACAAATAGTCAGAAGGGTCGTCTGACATTTGAGAAATTGTCTTGTTAGTTGGAGCTTCGACACGTGTCAAATCGTTGTGAATTTTTTTTAATCCTTGCATTAAAGTAATTCTAGGTGTAAGCGGTTCAAAAACTTGCATAACTTTTCTTACGTAAGACGCTGAATTGTAGACGATATTGAGTTCGATGTCACACTGAGCTGCAAGTTCTTTGAGCCTGAAAAAAATTTTTATTTTTTAGATTGAAAATTTTCTCACTATTCTTACTTTTTTTTTTTTTTTTTTTTTTTATGTTTCATATCTCCAAGAATCGGCTGATCTCTTTTATCTGCCAGTGATTGATGAAAGTTTACGCAAAGGTGGCTATTGCCTAGTGAAAATGGTTCATACTGCACTTTACTCGGAAAGTGCTCATTTATCAGAGTGCGTCGTCGACACTCGATGTAACGCTGCCATTCGCGAAAACTGAAGAGTCTTGCGTCAAGTATTCTTCTCTCCTCAGCAACTCTGTAATTAATATTTTCTATATTTAGTCCAACTAACTTTATCTTGTTTATGTAATCCTGAAATCAATAACTATTTTTATAGCATTACAGAGTCTATATTAAATTATATGTTTACAGCGATCGATACAATACTAATCAGTAAAATTTATTTATGTTGGTTGAAATTATCTATATTATTAAGAGAATGAGAAAAATTTTGTGTCCAGAATAGTCGTATGATACAATCGGTTTTTTTTTTTTTTATAATTTTATGCTAGTACTTAAAATTGCAAAAAATTTTTAGCAAATACTTACTCATTTATTCTTTCAATAACTCGGCTCATTTCATTTTCGGTAACTCCGTCCAAACCAAACAGCATCTTCATAACAACGATAAGAATTGCCATGGCTTTGGCTTCGTAGTTAGGAAAGACGTTATACTTTTTATTGTCAAAATTAAGTCCCGGTGGCCACTTTGCCAAAATTCGTTCTGCATACTGAGCAACACCGTCTAAAATAATATTAATAAAATAAAAAAATACTTATTATAATATTATGATACGTACTGGGTAACTGTAATTCTGTACAGTATTTTTTAATTAATGTCAACAAATTAGGTACTGGAAACTTCCAGACCCGCAAAGATTTTTTCAATCGTTCGATGGGTCCTAACAAGCTTGAATGATGAAGCATCCGAAATGTGTTCATTCGAACCGCTTCTTTTTTTGTAAATGTAACATCCGAGGGGATAAAATGGTCCAATTTATAATAAGATAAATGTCCATCTCTAATAAATCTACGAAATAATAAATGCACGTTAAATTAACTTCATGTTATTATTAATTAATGTAGTAAATTAAATACCTCATTATGTCAGACACATGAATATCTTCATTGTTAATTCTGAGAGCTAAATAAAGAAGCGCCCATAATTTTATCGGCGTTATTGTATCGGGTCCATATTTGGATGTGAGAGACTGGGTAGTAGCTATGAATTTTTTTCTTAATTTTTTTCGCACTTTCTTAGCTTTTTCTGCGACTGATTTAATTTCTTCCCTCGCTAATGCATTGAACTGTAATCTTAAGATAATAAATATTAATTATTAAATTATTATTGGTAAGATATTAAAAAAAAATTTTTTTTATTTTATATTAAATATATATAACCTTCCTTGTCCTTTAGGTCCTCTTTTAGATGAAGTATTAGATCCGTCCGAAAGCTCGCTGTCACTCAACTGGCTTGCAATACTAGACTCAGCGTCTGTGATGCTCGAAACTTGAGACTTGTAGTCAGAATCAGCTAAAAGTCTCTAAAAATTTTTTTTTAGTAAAAAAAAATTAATTTACTATAAAATCGAACAATAAAGAAATGTTAAATTGACAAAAAAACCTTTCGTCTAGCAATGTCTCGAACAGACGTTGATGTACTAGCGCTGCTACCACTGGTAACACTACCAGCATATTTTGATTTTTTTTTCTTCTTTTTTTCGAAAACTTTTTGATAAATAATTTCAGCATCTCTGAGAATTAAAAAATTAATATTATTAGTTTGGATCTTGTAAAAAATATATGAGCAATAATTTTGCTACCTTTTATCGAATTTTTTCGAGAGTTTAGGACGAACTTCTCTATGTGTAGACACAAAAGCAACTTCAAGTTTCGCCAAGTAAGTAGACCATAGTTGCGCGACTACCACTTTAAGGTTTTCCTTTGCTCCCACTTGAATTAATTCATTTGTCAAACCAATTAAAATGAAATTATACTTTTCCCAGGAAGTTAAACGTCTGTCCTCTGGAATAATAGAAATTTAATTAGAAAATTATCCATCAAAGAGAAACTTTTAAATTATTTTTGTTAAAATGTCTTAAAATTTATCTAATGTCTAAATTTTATTGTTATAAATTTTAATAAAAGCATTTTTTATTTTGCCGTAATTTATTTGTTAAAAAAAGTTATAAAAATGATAAAATATCTTTTAAATTAATTATGACATTAAATTTAGCTGTCACTTGACAATTTTTAAAATTTTTTTAACAAAAAAATTGGATTTTTAATTTATTAAAATTTCTACAAGTCAATTTTTTTAATAATTTTTTTTACCATTAAAGAAAATAAAAAAAATTGTGAAGTAACAGCTAAAATTAATTTTCATTATAAATTTTTAAATAACCTTCATCCAGAGCTTTCTTCGCCTGTTGAATCCTAGTTGAGGTCACGCGCGTCCTCGGGTCATGAGTAAACTCTACATCTTGTTCTTTTTTAGTCTAAAAATTAACATTAATTAATAAAAACAATAATCTCTGCATAAATCCTTGATAATTACCTCATTTTGCATGTGACACTCATTGCAGTAATAAAATCCAGCTTCTGCGCGGAATTCAGTGCCTCCACAATTTTTGCATGCATCCATTATCAATTACAAACACTAATAATTGCTACAAAAAAAACAACACAACAACAATAATTATCTTCTAATAATAATTCAGTTAAAAAACAATCGCACATGCAGTCCCGAGGTTAGTTTTCTGAAATTTAAAAGAAGCGCGCAGCGCCGGGTGGCGAAACAGAGAACTAATGCAATGCAGATGGCGCCACTAGTCACTTCGGTTACTGTTGTCATTATTGTTTATATTTATATTTTTGTAACGAAAAAATTAGTCTAAGTTAAATAATTAATAAAAATAAAAATATCGTGAAGAATAAATATTTTTTTAAGGTTAAAATATTATTTGTTAATTTTTTTTGGATAATAATAAAAAAAAAAAAAAATGATAATTATTTTATTTTTAGGATCTGGTGGAATGATTTAGTTTATTTGACCCGGGGGTTATATTTATCCACACGTGTCAGCAAAAATTAAATTAAATAAAAAATGTCAAGATTTTCAAGATTGCAAAAGTTTGCAGCTGTTCTAGGAGTCGGTACAGTAAGTGGAGCCGCTGCTATTTATTATAATGGCTACATTTCTCCGAAGGAAAAATACGAAAGTACGTACAATAACACGCCCAAGTTCCCAGGAGTTGGTGAGTTGACACCTTCTGTAAAATGGGACAGCAATTGGGACCGCCGAGACCCAAAAAGTTTGATAAAACCTAAAAAATTAGAAGCTATTGCTTCTGACGAGAATAAATACAACGCTGAAATCGAAGCACACAAGCCCCGAGCAGCTAGACACTTGCTGCTGATTCGCCACGGTCAGTATAACTTGAACGGATCAACGGACACCCAGAGAATCCTGACAGAGTTGGGAAGAAATCAAGCTGATTGTACTGGTAAGCGCTTGCAGCACCTGGCTCTGCCGTATTCTCTGATCGTCAGGTCGACGATGACCAGAGCGCAAGAGACTGCCAAGATTATAGAGACCAGCTTGCCCAACGTACCTGTCGTTGATGACAGTCTGCTGGTCGAGGGCTGTCCTATTCTTCCCGAGCCACCGTTTGGAGGCTGGAGACCCGGCATCCAGTACTTCCAAGACGGACCCAGGATTGAAGCTGCTTTTAGGAAGTACTTTCATCGCGCCAGTCCTAAACAAGAGAAGGATTCCTATACCATAATTGTTTGCCATGCTAATGTCATCAGGTACCTTGTTTGCAGGGCTTTGCAGTTCCCTCCAGAAGCCTGGTCCAGGCTGTCGCTCAAGCATGCCAGCATCACGTGGATTTCTATTCAACCCAGTGGCCGAGTTATTCTGCGCGGCTATGGGGATGCTGGACACATGCCTTCCGAGTTTTTAACGACCAGTTAATGACATTAAAGTTAGCTGTTACTTGACAATTTTTTAATTTTCTTTTACAAAAAAATTT
>JZSA01008032.1:0-14896 GCA_000956155.1 Cotesia vestalis
AAAAAAATTTTTTTTTTTTTTTTTTTTTTTTTTTTTCATTGAAATAAATTAGACTCTAAAAAACTAATTGATCGTTTATTTAGCTGACGTATTATAAAATTACTGTGAATAATAATTTTAATCGGTGCAATCTTTGTTCAAAAATTATAATTTTTATAAAAAAATGATTTTATTTAACTCATATTAAATAATAAAAATAATATTAAAGTGTAAATGAATGGATGAATAAGATAAATACAATCAAAGTCTGAAACACTTTGGCTAATTTCCTTTGGGGTCACAAAATTACACAAGAATCTCCGCACGAGTTCCTAATTACTCATGCAGTTGGCTCCAGAGCAACAAGCAAATAAATATATGCATACATATGCCTATATTTATATGTATAGAGAGAGAGAGAGAGAAATAGGTTGACACTTTAGTGGTTTCTATCATCAACGCAAGTACGTTGGAAACAAACCCGTTAAATTGTGGTTTTCTGCATTTTGTTCACGAGCTTTTGAATATGTCACTTGGTGTTTGTTTAGCTGGCGTGAGATGAAGGATCGAGCAACAAGTTAAAGCGTGACGTGCCCGTCGGTTCCAATATATATCTATAGTTTTATATATATGTCAGTGTGTGTATATATATAGTACAAGAAGAAGGGTAAAGGGTCAGGGTGAATAACAGTGAATACACGTGGACGCTTTGAATTTTCCAAGAGTTATACAAGCTCATGAAAACGAGCATCGATTTACTCTCACCCTCATCTGTGCCTACTCTATCTCTCAACTATTTTTATTTATTATTATATTCAACCCCTTCATAAATGTCCGAACACAAAAGCACTCACCAACAATACCCAAACATTATTCCACGATCAATTAATGTTAATATTGAATAATAACCTGTTAATTAATTAGCTATTTTATTGTATATATTTTATGTTTATGATTTTCAGAGTCTAAACACAAATTGTAACTTAAATATTATTAACGTACAATGATAAAAAAATTAATTTTATTAAAGAGAAAAAATTTTTAATCAAGTGAAATTATTCTCGATTCAAATGAATTTTAATTGATTTAAAAATTTTTATAAGTTAATTTTTTATCGATGTATAAAAAACGTCAAAACGGTCCTAAATGGCTTTTAGTTTTGTAAATATTATTTTAAAAAATCCGTGATTGTTTTTAACAAAAACAAAAACATTCTGTTTACTCTATGAATAAAAGTAACAATGAAAAAATTTCAATCAATTTTAATAATTGTGAATAAATATATTTATTGAACAAAACAGAGATTATTTTTAACAAAAAAATTTTTGTGATCGATGTTAGAAAAATGATGATATTTTAAAAATAAAAATGACTGATTTTTAACTATTTTAAAAAAAATGTTTCGTTATTCATTAAAGCTTTGAAGTACTTGGAGTACTTAATCGCGCCTCTTTCATGCGACTTCTAAACAGAATTTCAATGAATTTATGTTGAAAATATAAAAAAAATAAAAAATTTTGTCGGTTTACTAAGTGCAGCAAAAGATGTTGCATCAAGGTGCAGAAGAGTAAAGAGCAGAGTACTGAGATAAAGAGAATGAGGTAGAGACGTAGCTGTATACTGTATATATAGTTACCGGTAACACGTCTCTGCTCTCAACCACTGATATTGCCTCGGGCAGACCAAGTTTACTTACAACTTCACTACCAACTTCTCAATATTCATTCCAATTATATATATACACAAATCTCAACCGGTTATTTGATAAGATGAAAGAAAATGATATCATAAGTCTATCAATCCATCAGTAAAAAATTTTTTAATCAATAATGACAGCAACCTAAACTTTAAACTTTAAATTCCCAATTATAATTTATGTTCCATTAAAAAATCTATAAAATTGTTTAATTGCAACTCGAGATGAATTTATAAATTATTCATCTTTTATTTGACTTAAAATTTTCAATCTATAAATTGAAATTACATTTTAGTGTAATTGAATAATCAGACAAAATCAATTAGATTGTAATACATTTATGTTTGGTAGTAAATTAATTCTGAAGAGGAAAAGTTAAATCGCAAATATTAATAACAATGATGACATTAATCTGACGGAGTTATTGCTGTCGAGGTCTTATCACGGATGTGAATCCTCTTTTGTTTGTTAGTTCATCATCGTTAATTTTACCCGTCTTTGAGGGATGTTGTATATGTGATGAATGTATGAATGTATGAATATACATAGATGGATGTATTTAATGAATATATATGTATAAATATGGAATATGTGTATATAAAGTGCGCGCGTGTATTTCAAACTTTATTCTTCTATCTTTGGAATTAGTTCAGCCTGTCTTGGCACGTCTTTGTCGAGCTGTTGGTGATAAAGTTTAGTATGCTAATTCGTAGAACAGCTGCGCGGATTCCCCGCCCAACCAGAGTACCCGCGGCGCGCCAAAATTATTGAATTTAAATTGCGGTAATTAAAATGTGTTATACCACACATTTTACCGGATTGTTAATTTATTTTTTGTATATTTATGATTTATTAACGGATAAAATCACACGGTTTTTCCACTAAACAAACAACAACTCAAAAAGTACCTTGCAGAGTTAATTTAACCGAGGACGTGAAAATTACTCCAGGGTTTAATTTACGTAGCCTTTCAGCTGCGGATATAATTTTATGGTTCATTTAATGATTAGTCATTTTATATGCTCTTTATTAACTATTATCATTCAAAGCACAATTAAAATTAGTTCTTTTTTTAATATCAAATTGTTAGTTAATCAAAAGTTATATTCAAACCTCCGCTGTTTATTATGCAGAAGATAATGATTAATATTTTTTAAAATAAGGAGTCATTAATTTACACGGAAAAATTTATAAATTAATTGAAATAAATTCCAATGTTAATAATAAAAAAAAATAACTCGAATTTAAAAATCAATTAAATATATTGGCTGACCAATTATTTTGTTAAAAAGCGAAGAATTATTCAAGTATTGGTATATTACTGTTGTTATTATATCGATTGCAGTTAATTAAATGGAACATTTTTGTAGTAAATTACTTTGAGAAAAAACTTTGTTTGATCCCTTTCAATTTAATGGAACAAATATCAGTAATATTTTACTTAAAATTGAATTATTTCAATTGCACCGTATAATTATTAACTTAGACCATAATTAATAATAATAAAAAGGCCATTCGGTGAATCAATCCAACAACTACTAAAATAATAATTTCCGAAACGAATGCAACGATAAATTTTTTTTAATTAAAATACTAAAAATTTTTAGTCAAAATACATTTTTAAATCCTTCAACTGGATTAAGAATGTTAAAATAAATTTACAACAATAGATTTTGGTAACTTTAATTGACTTAAAATATAAATGAGTTCAAAAATATAAATTACGATTCTTCTCTGTAGGTATTCTAGAGAATAAATAAATTTTTAATGGAATAACTTGAATCAATTTTAAATGAAAATAATTATTGCAGTGTAATGAAATTTAAAATAATTACATTGTAGAATTTAAATATTTAAAGCTGTCCAAAAAAAACTCTGTTCCTAATTTAAAAAATAATAACAAAATATCATAGAAAATAATTCTTAAAAGTAAAATGTATAATTCGATAAAAATAAAAAATAATTAATTTTAATTATAGATAAAAAATTGAACTGCCAATAATAAGCATTTGAAAATAGATTTAAGGATTAAAAAGATAATTCAACGTTGAAATCTTGAAATATAAAGAAAAAAAAAAAAAACCGGTAAAATTAATTGTATGAAGAACAATGGTCTCACTTAATGGAGCATTGAATCGACAAATCAATTAAGCGACAGCGTTATCTGGTTTGAGTTCGAAAGCTTTAAGTTTGTAGTAGTAGTAGTAGTAGTAGTTGGACGGGAGTACTTAAAAATAGTTGAGTCTGAACATTAGGTAACGGTAGCTAAAGCTAATGTTTGGAAGGATAACTGCTGGCTGGATCGGTTCCATCAACAGACAGCAGTCCATACGTTAACGCCTCAGCAGCGTTGTGCGCTTTTCAGCTTTTCACACACGGGATGAATAGATAGGGGGTAGGAGCTGAAGCTACAAGGAAAAGGGTAAGGGCAAGGGAGAAAATAGAGGAGGGTGGCATCACACTGGCAACCCGCCAGACAGCAAGTAACTTATTATATCTGGCATTAAATTATTATAGAGACCGCGCCACCTTCCTTTTCGCCCTTTCGACTCCCACTTTCACCCACACACAATGGGCACAGTGAAGTGCATAGGAAACGATTAAATCCAATGACGAATTATAGAATTATGTTTTCGTATTCGAGGCACACACCTACACAAAACGTCTTTTCATGTACATACATAAAAGCTAACGACCTCTTTTTGTGTGTCACTAAATTTATCTCAAATCTGCGTATTTAAATTTTAATAACATTCTGTTATTATGCCTCTCTATATCTGTATGTTCTTACCTATACACGTTAAATTAAACATTCAATTATACGTCTGTCTGATAATGCTTTTACCTTTGCAAATTAAATTATTTTTGTCCGTGATTTGTTTTAAATATTTACAAATATCTTGGTAATTAATGTCACGTCAAATAATGTAATCTTATTCCATTAGTGCCAGTAATTTTACATTCAAAATTATTTGATTAATAATAGACAAGAGAGAGAGGATATGTAAGTCGAATCGTATTACTAATACGAATAGTATCTACTGGTACTACTCCTGCTATACTATTGTTGAAGCTGATCTTGCTTTCATACTAATACTATAATCATTATGTATACTACCGAGTGTTCACTCGTACTTGGCGCAATATTGCGTTCTCATTGTCAATTAGTGAGTATTACAACCCTCGTCTTTGAGATTATGTTTCACAAAAGAAACAGGCGAATATTGGATTGTGTTTTGCATTCAACTACTGTTACTCTTTAATAATATTTCTTTTTACACTTCACAAATTTCATTTTTTAATTAAATTAATTTTTACTTCAAATCAGGATTGATCTTTCATGCTCAAAGACCCTGATAGCCAGCGCTTTTTCAGAAAGTAATTGACTTCCAGTAGTTACGGTTTACTTGAAATCAAGTTTGCTGTAATTCTTCACTGACTTACACAACAGTGGTAAGCAAATTCAAGAAAAAGTTACCAACCAAACTTGTACTTAAATTTCCTTTTAACTTTACTACAACTTGACTGAAATAGTTGTACAGCAAGTCTTGACGTTAATTTACAGAGTAACTTATCAAGTTATAGGCAACTCTTTCCGTCAAGTTGGTTTCAAATTGCGACCGTATAGATTAACAAGTTTCAATTAAGAGAGCTTTCGGGATTATCTACAGCTGATAATTTTACTGCTGCTGGTACTTTATTGACTGCAGAAGCTTTGGATAACGGAACTGGGATTCCCCAATAACCATTTGGTAGCAAACTGACATCTATTCGTTGAAGCAAATCTGGATCTGCAGTCAATTTTACTTTCGATTGACAATTATGAGTGTCAAAACTTGTTGCTATTTTCAAGGTATTGTTTTACTCGAGTACCATGTAGCTTTTTTCTTAAAAAGAATAAAGAAAAATTTTATAAATTTTTAATGAATGATTTTTAAATCCTCCGTGAGGAAAAACAAATCGAAAAAAAAATTATTGCAGTCTTCCAGATAATTTTCTTGAATCAATATAAATTTTTTATCTGAATTCTCACAACTTTAGAAAAAAAAAAAGGACAAATAATCTTTAACAATATTTACTCAAAAATAACAAGTCTCATTACAGAAAAAAAAGACACCATAGTTTTAACAATATCCGTAAAATGAGGTAAATTCATATGATAAAATTTTCCTGCTGTTAAATGATACTCCTTATTCAATCTTTGCATAATATATATAATGTCCTTACGCGTACTAATTGGAAAACTATACCAACTACAACTATAAACTGCTACGCGTGAGTCTTGAAGTCTTGATGATAATTCATCACCAGCATAACAGTAAATAAATATTTGGGCTGAAAAATACAAAACTGTACCGGTGGCATCTTCAAAAACCATTCTCATGTTATTGTTCTTAAGTGCTACAAAAATCATTATTACTGAAACAATAAATACAATTACATGTTATTTATATTCTATTTTTTTTTTTTTTTGATTTTTGTGAACCATATTTTCGATTAAAAAATTAGTATTTAAAATAGCTACTTAAAAGACTTACTCATTATGTTCAAATGAATTCCACTTATAATCAGTACTGCCAGTGTTATATAATTAAAAGATTCGCGTAATTTATCCATCAATATTAAAACATACTTTTGACGATAAATAATTTTATAAAAATTATTACGTTCAAAAACTTTTTTATTGTCAGCTAAGAAATTTTCAATTTTCATGTTGCTAATCTTCACTTGGCCGGAAATATGCGATGCCAAAACAAGAAAATATAAATCAATACCACAACTGACAATATTATAAATTACAAATTCAAAAGTACGACAGGCAAAACGAATTAAATAAATAACAATCGGTATATCTGCTAAATTCCAGCAATCAGAACTCATGGGCGTAGTACGTACGTATACGGTTGTATTATCATCTGTCAAAACTGAATGAGGAATACTTTCAATGATAAACTTTGTTGTGTACAACATCAACGGCGTCAGGATTCCATAAAATAAGATACTGTTCAATGATGAATATTGTCGCATAATCTTTCTAGACTCAATGTCTTTGATTGTCTGCCAATCATTAATAACATTCCTAACAATAAATAATATATTTTTATGGTTTAAATTCAACAGAGATATCTTAATTACAGCTGACACTGTTCCAAATATCATTCCAAATAATGAAGCTATTTCATAACTCGTTCCACAATGGTTGAGTAGTTCTTGGATCAGAAAAATCCCTGCAATTATCTAAAATTAAAAAAATTCAATTAATTATTACTTTAGAGATACCATAAGGATCTATAGAAAATTTTTTTTTCAGGAAATCGATGGAATAATGATCTAAAAGTACAATATTGACAAAAATTGAAAAAAAAAATTTTTTTCTGTCAGTATTAAAATTTTTGAACATTATTAAGCCTCTGTAGCATTTGTAACGCAATTTAATTCTCACCAATAAGCTAATCAAAATTTTCTATCACAGCTCGATAATAACTAAATTAACATAAATTGTAATCAGTGATCTAACAATAAAAGCATACCCATTTAAAATCAAAATTACCAAGTAGACATATAGTAAAAAAATACGAATTTTCCAAAAGATGTTTCTCGGTTCCAAAGGCCACGAACATATTATTTTCATTATATATCTGTATAATCCAATGGCTTTCATTGATTCTTCTGTCCATTTTATTGTTTCACTTTCTGTCACTTTGCCCTTCATTGTCAAAATTTAACTGAATATTATTTAAGCGCTTTCATCATGCAGACAATAGAAAATATTAATTTATTGATGACATTATATATTATTCATAGTCAGATCGGTGTAACCCATGCAGTAGTAATGATAGTTCATATCTCGGATTATCAATATTTAATTAGAATATATTTACTTATTTATTTCTATACAAAATATTCTTGGAAACAATATTAATTTATGTATATACATTAATTTTATATTTAGCAAATGCGCATTGATAAAATTTATTTTTCATCGACAAACAGTTCATATTTGGTCGTATCAAAAAAACGCGAGTTGTTAGTGATTTTATTTGTACATAGAAGATATTAAATATCAGATCTACTTAATTTGAAAAAAGTTTACCATAATATATTATTTAATTTTTTCTCGATTGGGTTCAAGTTTTTTCAGTCACTGGAACTTAATTGATTAAACGGCGTAAATTTTTAATTTAATGTTATAGTTTACGATAACAAGTGTAAATATTCAGTACAGAAGAAGAAAAATTATTTAGAGTGGTAATCGATCAAGAAAACCTGAAGGTTGGTAGATTTTTAAATTTTAGAATAGCCAGAGAATTTTTTAATATTTTAATTATTTTTGAATAAACAAACTAAATTAAATTTTTAAACGACACTTGACTGTTTTTCCAAAAAACTCTTAACCATTGTCAAAATTATGTTGCTAAATTTAAATAGTGCACATTTAGTAAAAAATTTTAAAATTCAACTAATAGTATACTCTCTAAGTAAAAATAAATTTCAACAAATACATATTCGGAGTACTCATTATCATTTAAAACTCTGTTTATTCAAAAATTACCAATCTCATCACCGAAAAAAAAGATACTAGCGTTTTAACAACACTTGTAAAATTTTCCAAGTTCATGCGATAAAATTTTCCTGCCGTTAAATGAAATTCTTGACTAGTTCTTAGCATAATATATTTTATATCGTTACAATATTTAATCGGAAAGTTATACCAATAACAGCTATACGCTGAAAAACATGACTCTTGCATAGCCGATTTCAATTTTTCCCCAGCATAGCAGTAAATAAATATTTGAGAAAAAAAATACAAAATTGTCCCAGCAGCATCTCGGATTACTGAACTAATATCGTGATTTTTTAGCGCTATAAATATCATGATGACTGTAACAAACATTGTTATTATTATACAGCAGTACTGCGTATAATTTAATAGTCATATACAAATTTGTGAAAATATTTAGTAATGTATTAAATTTTAATTTTTTAATTTTTAGATAAATGATCCAATTTTGCTGAGAAAATAAAATACTTCTTTAAAAAAATATTTTTAGATACAAAAACATAAATTTTTGATAATTATAGAGAACATAATTTTTTTTTCACTGTAGTCCAAATTTGTATATGAAAAAAAAATATATTGAATCATACTTATTATATTTAAATGTATTCCACTTATCAAGAGTACTGTAAGCATTATATAGGTGAATGATTTATGCAACATGTGCATCAAATCAATTAAATTTTTTTGTCGTATTACGATTTTATAAAATTTTGTTTTTTCGAATTTACCGTTACTGACAGCCATGAAATTTTGAAAATCTAAATTTGTTATTTCAAACTGCCCGCAGATATGCATTGCCAATATAAAAAAGTACAAGTCTATTCCACAACTGGTGATATTGTAAATAATGAATTCAAAAATACGGCATGCAAATTGAAAAGCGTAAATGACAATATTTGTGTCAGAAAAATCCCAACATTTAGCGCTCAACGGAAGTAGACGTTCAACTACAGTAACATTTCCCACTGAAATAGTTTTTGGTAATCCGTCGATGGTCAATTTTGACGTGTAACAAAACATTGACGTCAATATACTGAAGAATAATACTCTATTCAATGACGAATATTCATGCATTATTTTTTTGCACTTTTCATTTTTAATTGTCCACCAATCATTTATGAAACTCGTCACAATAAATTTTATATTATCATTGTAAATGTGCAAAAATAAGATTTTTATATGTCCCGATACCGCTGCAAAAATAATTCCAAACAGTGAAGTTATGTCATAGCTTGTACCACAATGATTTAATAACTCTTGAGCCAAAAAAATATCTGAAGTAATCTAAAAATAAAATTAAGTAATTAAAATAATATTTGATAGTTCGGATAAAAATATTGTGAATGAGAAATTACCAAGTAAGCAAAGAAAAATGTACTCCGAACTTTTAGAAAAATATTCCTCTGTTCTAAAGGCCACGAACATATTATCTGTATTATGTATTTGTACAGTCCGATGGCCTTTATTGAATCTTTTGTCCAGTGTAGTGTGACGCTTATTGTTTTATGTTTCATGGTTTATATTTTACTGAATATTATTTCACGAGATATCATGTTATATTTATTTTGTTGTATTTTATTCATAATCGAGCATAAAAAATTAACATTATCATAAATATGGCCCGTATCAGGCAATCAATCTTTTATAGGAAGGTATTTATTTATTTAGCCCGATATAAATGCATATGAAGACAATATGCATAAATGCATATGCCAGAATTTTTAATTTGGCGAATGCGCCGTTTCTTCTGTTGAGAGAAAATTTATTTTAGGGTCATAGAATGATCCATCATTGGTTGGATAAACTTCAATGGTATTTGTTATTTTATAAGTGCGCTGATATTAGAAATTACTTATCAAAAGTAATCGGTATTTTCTTGACCAGTGCTTCGAATAAAATTAGAGGTACAAATTGGAATTTTTTTTTGTGTATTAAAAAAAAAAATAATCATAATTCAATGGGGGCATATAAAAAATTTTTTAGCGATTTTTATAATAATAATCAAAAAATATGACATTAAATAAAACCTTTTACATTTATTTTTTTCAGAATTTAACATTTCTTCAAATTTAAGAATTTCTTTTTAAATTGAAATTGTTTTAAGTTCGAATTTATTTTTTTACTCGAATTTTTATTTATAAAATTCAAATTTCTCTTAAAAATCATGATTTTTCTTCAAAATTAATAATTTATACAAATTTAATTATTTTTTTGAATTTAATATTTTTTCAAAAAAAAATATGCGTATAAGAATTTTTTTAATTGATTAAAAATTACTAAAAATGAAACGAATACAAAAATAATATAATACAATGAAAATTAAACAGTATATATTATTATTTTTATTAAAGTCATAAATTAATAAAATGATTAGAGAATTCACTCAAATATAACTAATCTCATAACTGAAAAAAATGAGCACAGAGTTTTAACAATGTCTGTAAAATTATTCAGATTCATGTCATAAAATTTTCCTGCGGTGAGATAAAATTTTTGACTGTTTCTCAACATGATGTATACAATATCCTTGTTAACTCTATTTGAAAAATTATACCAACAACAACTGTAGACTGCTAAACAAGACTCTTCGACTTTTGATGACATTTTATCACTTACATAACAATAAATATATATTTGAGAAAAAAAATAAATAATATTTCCAGCAGCGTCTTCGACGACTGAATTAATGTTATTATCCTTCAGAGCTACAAACACCATTATAACTGCAATTTAAAATTAATTACAATTAAAGTATTTTTAAAAAATAATTTAAGAAAGTATATTGACGTTTTTAGCAGCAAATTGTACAAAAAAGTCATAAAATAAGTCAGTTTTTTATTTAAAACGTCCGTAATTACCAATTATGTTCAAATGAACGGCAGCGATCAACGACACCGCTAAAATAACATAATTGAATGATTCTCGCAGTAAATTCATCATATCTAATAAATATTTCTGGCGATTAATAACTGCATAAAATTTTTCACTTTTAAAAACACCATCATGGATCTCCATAAAATCTCTTATATTCATGTTACTTATCTCCATTTGCCCACAGATGTGCATTGCTATAACAAAAAAATACAAATCTATTCCACAACTTACAATGTTGTAAATCATGAACTCAAAAGTCCGCCAAACGAAACGAATAATGTAAATAATTGTCGGTGTGTCTGAAAAATTCCAACATTCAGAGCTTATAGGAATAGTTCGCAATAGAACAGTTGTGTTGTCTATTAAAACAGTATGAGGAATTTTTTCTAAAGTTAGTTTGACTGTGTACATCAAAAATGGTGTCAATAATCCGTAAAATAACATTCTGTTTAGAGATGCATATTTCTTCATAATAAACTTTGATTTCTTGTCTTTGATAATCCACCAGTCGTCAATAATATTTTTTAATATAAACGATGTACTGTCACGAGATAAATTCAAAAGTATGATTTTTATTATTCCCGAAATCACCCCAAATATCATTCCAAACAATGTCGCCATTTCATAACTTGTTCCACAATGATCCAGCATTTCTCTTATATAAAAATTACCCGAGACTAGCTAAAAATAAGAAATATTATTACTCAACTTTATTTTAAATCTAAAAAAAAAATTATTAAATTAAAATTCACTTGAAAAAGATTTTTTGAACCAAAAAAATTTTTATAAACAATTTTTTTTGTGAAGAAATATTTTTTTGAATAAAAAATTTCTGTGTCTTATACTAAAAAAATGTTAAAAAAAATTGGAACATACGTATTAGCGCCTGATAATAAACTCATATTACCAAATAAATAAATAGTAACACTATGCGAATTTTCCAATAAATATTTCGAAATTCTAGCGGCCACGAACAAATAACCTGCATCATATATTTGTACAATCCAAATGCATTTACTGACTCCTCGGTCCAATTAATTCGTTGATCTGTTGTTGCGCTCTTCATGGTCAATGTTTAACTGATAATATTTCGGCCCGATCAGTCTATATTCTACATAGTATTATTAATATATTCACAAGACTAAGATTTGCATATTTTATTATTTATTATTTATAGAAGCGTCCATACTGCAGAAGGTTTTTCACCGCGGATCGCCTGTAGATTCTTAATAATTCATGGATTTCTATTATGAGGTACTAAAATTTCTTAGAAACAGTTTGAATTTATTTATGAATATGAATATTATAGTAGAGTCATGCGTATTGAAGATAATTTTGCAGTCTCGTCAATTGACAGTCGTATTTATCATGTGAGCTTAAAATGCAGCCATGTAATTTTATTTTTTCTAATTAATAATTTTGTAAAAAATTTAGTATTTTTTTGTTAACAGTTGATTAAAAAAAAAAAAAAACAAAATTATAAAACCAAACAAGTAAAAATTACAGTAATTTTTGCAGAAAATTTCTTTCCTATAAGAAAAGATGATTAAATAAAAAAAATTAATAGTAAAATGTATTGTTTAAAAAAAAATTGATTGCTAATTTTTGTGTAAAAATTTGTAACAAATTTTTTATTATTAATTTTGAAATGAACATTTTAAAAATACTCAAAGCAAAATCTAACTCAAAAATTGTCATATTAAATAAATTAAAAAAATTTATTTTTGTCACATTAAATGCAACCCCTCAATATCCGGACGTTAACCCATTCATATGGTCATTACCCCTGTCTATAATCAACCCCAAGCGTACCGAATAGATTTTGAAGCATCAGTTATTTGCATATTTTATTATTACTCGCAACAGTTGCCTATAAGCATAAATAAACATGGATATATACACAAATATACGATTCCTTTCGTGTACTTAGATCTGGTGACCCTCACGCTACCGATTCATAAGATAATTGTTATCAAATCTAGCCAGCTTTTACCGGTAATTTACTATGCACCCTTATTTCGTAACACTCGCTATATTTGCGAATATTAATATTGATAAACTTTCTCGAAATTTGTTCGTATCGTGTACAACCAAATAAATTCTAATCAATATTCTATACATTTTATTTATTACAATATTAACAATAGTCTTAAATAAATACAAGTATTTTTTTTTTGTTGATCTTACAAAGCTCCAATTAATATTATTTATTAATAATATATAAATAATAATAACGCATTAATAATTATATAATCACTGTTAACATTTCACACGATAATAGAATTAATATTTTAATAAAGAGCGATTATAATTAATAACATATTCTATAAATACAACAACTGATGCGGAACAATAAATAATTCTTCGATGAGTATGAAATGTAAATATATAAAATTAATTTATTAATAATTATTTGACTAATTAAACAATAGTAGGTGGCTGAAGAACAGCGGGAGCTCTTCTTATTTTTAATGCTTCAGGACTGAGCGTCCTTGAATGTTTAACAATCTGATTGTAATCATACATAACAGCAAGTCCGCCTTCGGAAGGGCTTTTCCTTACATAAACTTTACTAGCCGGTGAGGCCGTAGTTTTCTGTCTATTTATCGAGGGTGTTGTGGTATAAAACGCATCCGCAGCAATACTATTTTCATCTTCTTCTTCCGCGCGCTTTTTCAGATATTTTCGGTGTCTCGCTTTCAATATCGCGTAGAATACTAATCCGATTATTACAAACAATAATAGTAACCCAATACCACCAGCGATGGCTATTATTTTAATTTCCATTGGATCTCGGACTATAAGCTTCAAACTTGTCGTATCGCGTCCCTTTTCGCTTTCAATCAGTAGGTTGTAAACACGCGAATCTTCTCTTTGTAAATCACGTATTTCTAATTTTGCGTAGTAGCAGTTTGTTGTTTCGTTACTTTCTTTTATTGGTTCTAGTGGCAAGGCTTCATATTTTGGTTCAATGCTTTCACCTGAAAATTTATTATTTTTATTATAATTTTAATTTACAAATCAAGATCTTTTTTATTTTTAATAAATTGTTGAATTCATTTACGGCCTGATCCCCAATTTAATGTTTCACCTCGAATATCAATATTCGAGACGTATTTATTTATTTAAACGTCGTATTGTCTCATTTTTGGGTGAGATTAATTTAAATTAATGAAATTTAATTTATTAAATGTAAGTTACGATTTAAATTCATTGAAAGTCTAGAATAACTTTGAAAAAATGTCGGGATCAGACCAAATTAGGGATCGAGCCTTGATCTCTCCGATTACACGTGCACTGAATAAAACATTAATATTAGAAAAAATATTCTTGATTAAAAAAAATCATTTTAAAGAATTTAATTAAGGAGTTTCAAGGCCAAACGCATAGTATTACTGAAAATTTGAAATTTTGTATATCAGACATTTCTAAAAAAATAAATAAATAAATTAAAGGATGTTTCTATTTAAATCAAGACGATTGAATTTTTAAAAATGATTCTCTTGAATCAAGTTAATTTTTTTTCAGTGTTTAAAACTATTAATTAAGCTACCGTTGTCAATAATTGAACAGTGAATTAATTGACCATTTGATTAATTATTATTAATGAAATGAATGATTATAAAACAAACCTGATCGTATGTGTGAACTGCCCCATTGCCAAGCAATCAATCTCGGTGGTGGTCTCGAGCAAAACCTTGATTTCAAAATATGAAACGAGTCACCGACCCAGGCGATTGATTCATCCATACTCATGTTATCACTAAGACGATCATTGTCATCAT
>JZSA01008034.1:0-15653 GCA_000956155.1 Cotesia vestalis
AATCATTTATTTAATAAATACATGCATTATTCAAACCCTTAAGATACCATTTATATAACTACAAAAACTGTACTAGAAATATAATTCCGGCTAAAAAAATTAATCGATTTTTTTTAGTGCTATAGTCTGTTTTTGATGGGCAATTCCGATTTATAGCACTTTACGCAGAGCCTTTTTATAGGCGGATTCAGAAAGTTAAATATAATAGTGGTGAAAAAATCGAGGGATATAGTTTTTGTTTCATTTTTCATCGTTAGTATCAACCATAAACACTAAAACACATTAAAAATAATCGAAATAGCTTCTAAGGATCTCAAAATGCCGATATTACGGAAAATTGAATTTTCAAATGTTTAAATAAAATCAACAATATTGAATTTTAGTTTAAAAAATAACTATAGGATATAAAAAAATTATTTTATTTTTATTTCCAGTAAAAATATTTTTAAATTAATGATTGCAAAGTATTTTTAGATTGTTTCCTCTATTTGGAAAGAAAATAAAGTCATCTGCACTAGTCTTAAAAAAAAAATAATAAAGATTAAAAAATAACATTTAGAGAGAATTCAAAGCCAATGCTGCGTATGATTGCAGCTAGAAATTAATTTTTTTTTTATTTTGAAAAATGTGCAGAGGTTTATTTAAAATTACGGAAAAATCTAAAAAATTTAGGAGGTATTTCAAGTGATTTTAAAATTAATTCATAAATTTATAAAAATGTACAATTAAACATTTATTTCAATTAAGTTTTATAAGTCATCATAAAATATTGACACAAGTGTTTAATACTCTAGTAGAGTTAATCGTAATTAACAATCAAATATCATATAACATAAAAATATTAACGTTAAAAATAAATAAAGAAGAGTTTAAATGTAAATTGAAACGTCAATAAAACAATAATGACTGGACATTTTAAATTAATTTGTCCATCAATTACCTTTTGTTGAAATACCTTTTTCTATAAAATATCGATGTCGCTAATTACAGTTTGGTGATATTGAATGAATCGTGAAATTGACAAAGGAGTAATAAATTATTTCAATAAGTTATTATTATACCGTGATAAAACATAACTACACTACTGATTTCAAATATTAATACTATTGAGTGTAACCAAGTACATTACATTGTTTGATAATACAATGCATGAGCCGTGCTATGTCACACGATTAATCAAGTAATTCATCAGAATTTTGAATTAAAATTTATATTGATTAAAGATTTATTTATTTTTCATTTCAATCAGCCAAGAAATTTACATGATGGACATTGAATTAATTCATCATCATTATATTTAAAAAAAAATTCAGTAAATATTTTTCCGACTTAAAAAATGAAAAATAAATAATTCTACTCCAAAAATTATGGTAAAAATTAATAAATTAATGTGATTATTAATTACCTGTGATAAAACAGAAATATGATCAACACTATAGTCATCGCTAAGTGATCTCATAAATCGATTGCAAAGACATGACTTCCCAACTCCAACTTGTCCTTTGTCTTTTTCAGTACCAGACAAACCAACGACCGCAATGTTAATACACTTAACATTATCACTTTTACGTGCCATGTTAAAACTCATTTGTTTTTATAACAATAATAATTATTATAATAATTTTTTTCAGCTTAATTTAATTAGCTAGCTGTTTATAATTAGCAAAATTATTATCACTCGCCACTGGATTTCAATGTTAACTCTCTTAGACACAATATGGCCTTCAATCTTCTGGATTCCTGCACATCCCAACAATTATTGTTAACTCTCAAGTCTTTGCAGCTTTAACTATCTTTGGTCGTTGTGTTACAATCTTTATATAAAATTTAAAAAAGTCCCTTTTGGCAACATTTTTGCCATTTTATTTTTCTAAAATCACTACTCTAATAGTAATATTACTATTATTAATTTTATTATTTAATATTATTATTATTATTATGGTAGTTATTAATTTTATGATTAATATTATTGTACCTCATTTTAATTAGATGTCATCACTTAATCCACTCATTAATTCTTGTTCGTAACATCCCATTGATATATTTTAAAAAAATTCGTTGCATTTGTAATTATTATCAATTTTTTATTATATTATTTCTATTATTTAGGTAAATAATTAATTAATCACTATTAAAGAGCACGATTACACGCTTAATAATTATTTAATTTCAAATAATGAGCAATGTGATTTTGAGAATGGCACTGTGTTAATTTACCTGAAATAAAATAATTCAATGTTGTAGTAAAAAAATTTTCATGTATGTTCATATGTACACAACATATGTTTAATGGAAAATTTTAATTAAAACATTCCATGCATTTATATTCTACAGCTATTACCATTATACTTTAATATTAAATTATGTTAATGTTGATTTTGTGGTCGTTATAGCACCTTTTTCTTCTTTTATTGTCGAGGAAAAATAATTTAGATCTAAAGAAATGAATTACATGTTCTACTTAGACTTTTATAGAGAATATAATGCTTTTAAATTAGATCAGATGACTAACAATCGCGCTCCAAAACTTATAGTTTTCATTTATATGGATCAATAATTTTTTCAACGTTCAAGCAGTACTTGTGAGTCAAATAAATAAAAAAAAAAATGTGTACATACTTCATTTGAAGTTTAAATTTAAAAAATAAATTTTTTGACTTTTTTAAAATATTTATTTCATTTTTTATTCAACCATAAGCTTCACGCATGGACATGCAGAAATTTTCTCTCCAATTTCATCAAATCTAATTCATATTTTCAGACTAAGAAAGTTAGAGTGTATAATTAATTTAATACATGCGTTATTTTAATAATAAAGTAATTAATTAAGATAATTTGAACTGTAGAGGTAAATAATTTATTCAATTAGTTTAATGTTTTTGTATTATAATTAGTAATTACACTATAGTAATAGATAAAAAAGTAATATTAAAATTAAAATATTGGTTTTTATTATTAATTAAAAATATTTTTATTAACAATGGTTAATTAATGAAAGAGTTTCAAGTGTAAATTTATAATGGAATATTTTAATTCCAAACTAATTTAAATAATTTTGATCCAATGCATAAATATAATGGAGCGATAGTTAATTTTTTTTATTAAATTTAAACTGAGGGATAAATAAATTAATTTATTAAAAATTGTTATTTTTAATTATTAAATTAAAACCGTAGGTTTTGATGAAAGAAAAATAAATAAATTACTTGTTTGCGTGATTCATAGAAATTTGAATAAAATGAAACGCAATAAAAATTTTCAATCCAAATAAAACTCTATTTTTAAAATAACACGACTGAATTTTTTTTTTTTTTTTAATATTTGTATAAAAGTACATAATACACATTAAACCTATTTAATAATAAACATTTAGTTCAATTACTAACAGAAAAAGTTGTAAAAATTTTTAGCGGTGTAAATATTAAGTATTTATACAAGGTAAGATTTATAATTAATTTTTACGTCATATATATGAGTTTAATTGTTGATTTCTGAAATAATTAATACTTTATAATAATTACAGGTAGCTTTATAAATTATATAAATTAAATACTATTATATTATGGCTGATAATCATTTTGACCATTCTCAACCACAAAATCAAGATCAAGGGACGAAGTCAAGTCAATCAGCTGAAATTCCTCAAGTAAGTTTATGACAACAGTACTTTGAATATTTCCGGAGCATTCAAATAGTTAATATAATTATTTATTAAGTTAGTAAATAAATTTCTTAATAATATAATTGTTTTTAGTTTTTAAGCAAGTCGAAATTACAAGATCTAGTGAGGGAAGTTGACCCTACGGAGCAGTTGGAAGAAGAAGTGGAGGAAATGCTGCTCCAATTAGCAGATGACTTTGTGGAAACTACTGTCAACGCGGCTTGTCTTTTAGCAAAACATAGACATGCCAACACCGTAGAGGTCAAAGACGTCCAACTTCACCTGGGTAAATTATTTATTTTATTTATTTATTTGAAAAGAAACGTCCTCGGCAATTTACAACAATACTTCTGAATGAATATTAATCAGCTGTTGAAAAAAAAAAAAAAAATCAAAATTTATCATTGAATTTCAGAACGAAGTTGGAACATGTGGATCCCCGGATTTGGTACCGATGAGGTGCGGCCGTTCAAACGTGCTACGGTGACAGAAGCTCACAAGCAACGGTTGGCTCTCATTAGAAAAAATATTAAAAAATATTAACTTAATAATATTAAATCTTTTTTATTAATAAATTAGTTATAGATATAAAAAATAATTGTTTCTCATTTTTTTTAATATTTATTAATAAGAAATAATTAAAAGAATACATTGATTATAACATAGATTTGAGTGTTTTTTTTTATCATTTTATTTTTTTATAAAATAATTCTAATTACATAAGCGTTTATAGAAAAATTTTAGCACCTATTTTATAAATTTAAAATATATCAGTTATTTTATTTTTTTTTTTTATTTATTTACGATTAGACTAGGTTGATAGATAAATAGAGTGATTGTAAAATATAATTTATTTGCAATCAGGCCTTTGGAATAATTCACGGCACTTATTCAATTTTTTATTTTTATAATTGTGTAGGCTCTATAAAATTTTAAAAACAAAAAATAAGTGTTCTTTTTTTTTCTTCATTCTATCCACACTTGCAGACTTATTTTTAAAGTTATTGATATCTACATACATCTTTCTTTTATTACAAAACTGAACAGAGATTTTTCTACAGCCATTTAATTTATTAATACAATATGTAAATTTTTTTAGTGAAAAATATCATTTTTATCTTCAAATTTTGGTAAATATTAAAATATAAATAATTTTTACTAATTAATCTTAAAAAGATTAATTACTGAAATAGTTCTACATTTTTATATTCAAGTTTTAAAAAATTTATTGGAAATAGCTAATTTTAATTAGTGAGTTTAAAAAAAAAAGTAAAAAATTTCGGACATTTTTTTTCGAATGTTTTAATATTTAGTTTATTTAAATCGTTTAAATTATCGCTATTTATACTCATAAAATAAAAGAAACAATCAAATAAAATATTTATAATTTACAAAATAAAGTTTAAAAGTTATCTTCCATTCGCAGTATCAAAAATTCCCACAAAATCACAGTTTCTTCACTCTAAAATTTATCATAAAAACTCAACCTTAAAATTAATTAACAAATTAATGTAATCTTCACAATCAATCACTCAAAACCAGAATCACATAAAAATTATTCGCGTAAAACATACTTATCAAAAGTAACCGATCGAAAAGTGTCTTCAACGATATCAGCAAGACAACGCACCGCTTGAAGTAAAGCCGCTAACAACAGTGAAAAAGACAACGACAACAATTTACTCGGCACCAGAGCATTATTATCATTCACCTGCAATTGATTTTTCGTGGAATTCTTCAATGGTTTATCAATCACCTTCTTTTTATCATCTTCACTCTTGGTCTCGCAATCAAAATCCTGGATAATTAAATTTCTTCCCTTGCTATTATTACAGTCTTGCAATTGTTTGAACGACATAACAATATCCTTAGTCGCCGCAATAGTTTTAAATTTCTTCCTCAATAAGTCACTTTTGCAATTTATTTTATTCAACAATCCATCACTGGAAGTATTATTAATACTTCTTCTGCAAATATCGCGTCTCTTCTTTCTAACTTTAAATCCATTTTCCCGCGTATATTTTTCAATCGCACCCTGCGATGAAGTTTTTCTACTATTTATCAAAGAAGAAAAAGTAGAAATACTATTACTTTTACAAAAATAATTACTCAACGAATTAATGCGTTTCTTCTTACCCGAAATTTCTTTAACCCTCTTAATATCATAGTCTTCATTTTCATAATCATAGTCATTATCATTATCATTATCATTAAAACTATTACAACCATTATTATCAAATGAATTGCAAAAATTTTTACTATTTATCAACTTAAAAGATCTACCTAAACTATCACTACAATTCAAATTAATAAAGTCACTTTTTATTTCACTGAGCAGTTGAATTTTTTTAAAATTATCCTCAATCAAAGTCTGAGATTTTTTCAATAAAGAAGAATATTTATTATAGCTAAAATCATCGTTATCCAGACGACAATCGTGCCGAGGTGAATTTAAATAAATATTCTTCTCAATGTCGATATCGCTGTCCGAGTGTGAAAGCCTCAAGCAACTTCTAACCAACGAGCTGGTACTATTATTATCAAAATAATTGCTGTAATTATATTTCGAATTTTCACTAGAAGGCCGTTTGTAAGTACTCACAGGATTTATCTGATATTTATTTACGCAATCATTATTACGATTGTAATTGTTGATAATAAATCGGTTGTTTAGTAAATTATTGAGCTGTGGTATTTCAAGATTTTGAACGTGAAGTAAATTTTGTTCGATATTTAATAGGCTTTCTTCAATTTGAATTAGGCATTGCTCTATATCACAGCAACTCAATTCGGTATCGATGTCCTCGTCGCTTTTTATGGAAGCCGCTATTGAATTATCTGTGCTATTGAAGTTACTTGTCCTTTTAATTTCAATATTATTGTGGCTTAATAACATTTTATCCTCATATAGGTCATTATTCAGATCCGATGAGTAAATTTGATTATAATCTTGATTATTTGACTCAGTTAAACCGAGACAATTTATTATTTTACCACAACTATCGCTACGGGGTAACTCGGATTCATAATTTATGGAAGATTTTTCAAATTTATCTTTAGCACCGTTATTATAATTTAATTTATCACTTTTTTCCGGAGTCAAAGTCCCGTAAATTGTCTGGCAAACTGCTGAAGTCGAAGATGTTTGATGTGATTCTGTTGTGATTGATGAAGATGAATAATTGTGATTACAGCTATTATCATTGCAATTGTAATTTCGGCTTCGCGTTCTCAATCTACTGACCGCTGGATTAGTTTGCGAATTTCCAGAGTCGAAGGTTTTGTAAGCTTGCGGACGATAATCGGCCTCCCTTTGGAAGCCGTAATTCATTTGGACGTTGAGCAGTCGCGAAGACTCCGAATCCCGTTGTGGAGTTTCCTGGCTGTGAATTTCGACGTACGGAGTATTTATCGGGGAATCAGACAGCAGGTTCACGTAACCACGGGAACTTTGAATGAGAGATCAAATACTTGTTGTTGGACTGATTGATTCTGGCGATGCGTTGAATAGGCCGTACATTTTTTTTGCGTAGTCTTCTTTGTAAATTATCTGAAATTTTTTTTTTATTTAGATTTTGTGCAATATATAATCATTAGTTTTTAGATTATGATCAAAAACTGGTAAATAGGCGAATTATATTTTAATGAGTTACTTATAAGAATTTTAATTTGAAAGGTCATTAGTCATTGTCACCAGAAAAAAATGTAATTGAAAAGAATGATTTTAAATTAAAAAAAAAAAATTTCTTCACTTTAGACATTTAAAAAATGACAATAAAGCTGATTCGTCTTAATTATATTCATCGGCAAATAAAACTGTGAAGTAATCACATTGAGATTTTAAAATTAATCTTATTTAATTTTTACTTTTGACAAAAGAAGAAAAAAAATTGAATTGAAATTTTATGACACTGAAGTTGAAAGACATCTGATTAATTTTAGAATTTTTTTTAACAAAAAAATTATACCAAAAAAAATTTTCTCTAAAAATTTTTATCTTTAGAAGCTCTGAAAAATTGTAAATGACATTTTTATAAATAATTTTTTATGCCTAGTTTATTTTTTAAGAAAAATCAAAAAATTGTCAAGTATCTGCTGACTTCAGCTTCAGAAAATCTTTTAAATTAACATTTTTTTGGAGGACCAGCAAATAAAATAAAAATTTTTTCCTTTAAATTAAAAAAAAATTTTTTTTGAATTTAAAAAATTTTAAAAATTTATCTTCTTTTTGCAGATGCTAGGTATTTTATAAAATCATTATTACTAAACATTTTACCCATAAAAATGTAATAATATTGTTGTAAATTGCCAAGAGCGTTTCTTTGCAAATAAAATAAATAAATAAATATTTATCATTAACGATTATTAGGTGATAAGTTTATGTAACATCTTCACCTAGAAATAAAATTTGAATGTACGTCATGAATTATGATTTATGAATTAAAATTTCGTAAATAATAACTTATACTTTATTTCACGGTCATAATATGAAGGAACAAACTATTTCGAAAGATGAATTTAAAGTTGACCGTCAAATTATTAAGTAATTATAAATTATTATTCGTTTCTAACTCTGAATAATCTTTATTTAAAAAATTTTTAAAAATCAATTTTAATTAAAAAATATAAATATTTTTTTATCAATTAAAATGAACTAATTTCTCATGCAAAATAACTGATAATTGATAGGCCGTATTTTTTTGTTTAAACCTAAATATGCAGTTAAAAAATAATAATCATCGTTGACAATAATGATAAATTGAAAAAAGAGATGTATGAAAGAAAAGTTAAGTAGGACATGGTCATGATTAAAACGTTTACATTCTATTAAACAATGATACACGAATTCCTTTCATATAAATTTCTATCAAGTTTAAAAAAATAATTATTAAACTCGACCTTCAAAAAAAAAATAAAAAAAGGGAGAATAAAGGTGAATTTATTAAATATTTCGACCGGAGCTGGATCACTTTTATTTATTCAAGTAACTGATGGCTTGTTGAGTGGAAAATTAAAATGTCAATTTAAATCAAAGTTTCGCTTTATCAAAATTGAGTTATTAATTTTAAAAAAATTTAATTACCTTAGGATAAGTCATTTCTACTTCGCGAAATTCGTGGGTGAAACTTAGAAGAAATATACAAATCGCAATAGCGAGAAGCCACTCGGAGATTGTACTCAGAAGATGCATTTCCCAACCACCGTCCTCCGGAGACCATGTCCTCGGATTGTTTCCTGTTTGAATACATAAAAAGGTATTATATTTCTTCATTAACATACCAAAAAATATTTAAATTACACTCATTATAATTTATGACTTTTCGTTAACGATTTAATCTGGAGTTTTTATAGAAAGTGTAATAAAATATTAAGTAGACCTTGAGTTTGTTTAATGTGATATTTTTTCGATAATTATTTGAAAATTCACCTTTGTAATCTTTTAATGCAAGTCCAGCTCCGATAATAACGACGAAGAAACTAATAGTACAAAAAATCGATAATCCAAGTCTTAAAATTGTTATTTTCGGTGAACAGCCTAAAGGTTGAAGTCGATATGAATAGATTGCCTGTAAATAAAATATTATTATTATTATTGGAATTATTCAAATGAAATTTAATTATAAAGTTAAATTATCAACTCGAAGAAAAAAAATTTAGCTATTCTTCATAAGAAATCTTAATTTTGTTTGTTTTCATTATTATTCACTTATGAAACTTAATAATAATTTTTATTTAAAAGTTTCTTGATTATGTTGAGTATATTTTACAATTGACTAATGAGAAAATATATTATTGTATTTAAATATTGCATATTGAATTAAAATAAGCTATTTGCTTGTAAAAAACTCGTAATTATCAAGCAAATTAATTTTAATCCTTGAAATTAATCAATAAAAAAATTTATTTTGGATAATTATAAATTTTTTCTTCTTAAAAATTAAAAATTTGTCTTTTAATATTGTTTATAGTAAAGATAATAAAGTTTAATATTCAATTTCATCATTATTTTAATTTTAAAAAGATTGATTCATTTTTGCTAAACTAAACAGTGTTATCTTAATTTTTTTGAATCAAATCAGATAAAATAATGATAATTTTAATAAAAATATTTACTTGTAATGAAATGTAAGCAGTCCCACAGCCAAAACATGTAAAAGCACCACATAAATGTATAATTAAATTGGAAGTTTCTTGAAAATTTCCAGCTATAGACATTCCAATTGGCGTAATCATGCCAAGGATCAATGTAATTTTATTTATTTTTTGCCAGTACGCTGACAATTGATAGGTTGAAGAAATTTCTTTCAATTGACCGTATCTAACGTAGACAGAAATAGCCACTGAAAATAAAAAAGTTTTTGTTATTATTTTTACAGCAAAAAATAAATAATAAATTAATCGAACTTTTTTTTAAACGGGCGTTTAATTTAAAAAATAAATTTTTACTTTTGCGAACTGAATAAATATTTATTCAGTAAAGTTAATAATTCAGTATTACTTCATTATTGATGAAAAAATCGTACTTAATTTTAAATTTTACATTTAATATTCAAATATTAATGAAATTAATTACTTTTAAATTGAGTTGTGAAGAAATGTTTAACTTCAGCTTATTTTAGTAAAGAAATTTAATATATACTCACTTATAACGGCAATAATATTTAAAAATTGTGCAAACAAACAACTTTCTGGTGGAAAAGTGCCCGTATCCGAAATATAAGGAAATCCTGGGACAACATGGCCTTTTACAACCGCAATAGTGTATCTATAAATAGTTTAAAAAAATTATAATCAATTTTATAAAAATATTTTTAGAATACGCTAAGATTAATTATAAAAAATCAAATTTATAATTTATTTAAGAAGTTTTTAATAATATCAAGTTCATAGAATGAAGAATATGTAAAACAATGTACAGAAAATTTTTTTCTCTATTTCTTATTTCAATTTTTAGATAGGCAAAATATTAAATTTTCCTTTATCGTTTTACATACTAAAAAAATTATGAATTAACACCTTATTTAATTAAATAAACAAAAAATGTCTTCCTTTACTGAGAAAAAAATTATTTCAATAGAAAAATCTTGAATGAAAATTTTTGAGCCAAGTAAAATTTACTTAAAAAAAAAAATTTCTTCTCTCAAAAATATTTCTTCTTCAAAATAATTTTTTTTATGTCAAGATTTTTTTCTCTTAGGTCATCTCAATTTTTTTATCAGTGTTTAAAGATGGTTTTTCAACCAAAAATATTTTTTTTTAATACTTCATTCATCAAAAAAATTTTTCAGATATCTTCTACTGTAAATACAAATAAAAATTTAATTAAATAAAAAAAACTAAACCTTATAAAATTAATCTCAGTGCAATTACACAGTTAAAAATTTGAAGAAATTGCGTCAAAAAATTTTATGTTGAAATTTAACACTTTTTTGTGTAAATTTAAGATTTATTGTGTTAAATTAACACAAAAAAGTGTTAAATAAAAATAAAAATTTTTAACACAAAATTTTTTGTCGCAAAATTTTTTACCGTGTTCAAATAATAAAATAAAAAATTTAAACAGTACTTACGTGATGATAAAACTCGCAGGTAACGAAACGTTCAAAAGATCACGAAAAGTTCATACAACATTCCTCAAAAAAATTAAAAATTTAGTCACTTCTGTAACGTCACAAAAGTAGCAGGAGGTTTCGTAATACTTTTTTGCAAAACGTCACAACAAGTTCATAAAATGTTCCTCAAAAAAAATTCTTGAAATGTTCAGAATTTTTTCATCATCATCTCACAATATGAATTTCCTCGGCAGACGATTATATGAACTTTTGTGGAATTTTTTTTTTTATTTTTTTGTACTAATTTTATTAAAAAAAAATATTTTTTTATGTTTAGAAGTTGACTAACTTAATTTTCATCAACCAGTATTATTTTTTCTATAAAAAAAAAATGTACTAAAAAATAAAATTCAAATTTCGCGGGTAAATAAGACCGATGACGTCATTTGATTCTTGAATCCCTCTAACACATGTGATCAAAACAGTGTGCAGGAGTGATGTATTGAAGTATAACCTATTTGTTGTCTATAAATTTAAAAAATTTACACTAAATTGTAAATAAATATATCAAAAATGATTCCTGCAAGTAAGTAAACAAAATAATATTTTATTAACAATAAATTATAATTTTATTTAGTAATCTTAATTTTGAAATAATTAATTGTTGTCATTAAAAAAAAACTATATTGATTGAAAAGTAATCATAATTATTAATCAATATAATTATTATTGTCAATAATATAATAATAATAATAATTATTATTATTATTATTATTATTATCAATTAATTATTATTTTTAGGAATTTTACTGAGACGTATGGCGAATAATGTGCGACATCAATCAACATTATCTCAGAGAGCCGAAGTACAACAAGAAGAGCCGATCCGAATAATTCGCACCACTGAAGACAATCCCCAGAAACATAATCGTGACCATTTAACTCGCTTTTACACAGTACCTGAAAATGCTGTGAATGAGATAATGCCTGAGACCTCAATGCCAAAACGTTTTCATACTCAAATAAAAACATTTACGGAGGCATGCATTATGGTACGTGAGCCGGCTGTCGAGCTGATTTCATACCTTGAGCAGACGGATTACTCCAAGCCTCCAAACAAATATGTGCTCTGTATCCTTTAAATAATTTACCACTTGTTTTAATTTTATTAATTTATTTATTTATTTATTTAGAGTTTAAAAATTATTTTATAATTGGAATTATTTTTCCTTACTTATAAATTATTCGTGATAATTAGACGGACCGGTGGGAAGCGGTAAAACATTGACGTTGATGCATTTATTGCACTATGGATATGCTACTCAGAAAATTTTGGTCCACATACCCTGGAGTAATTATTTATATTTATTATTATTTATTGAAAAATATCATTGCTGAATTCAGAAAATATTATGATACTGAAATTAGCAGACACTTGACAGTTTATTTATTTTTCTTGCAAAATTAACTAGGTACAGAAAATTATTTAAAAAAAAATTTACTTATAATTTTTTATAGCCTTTAAAGATAGAATTTTTCTTGATATAATTTATTTGTTAAAAAAATTTTAAAAATTATCTGAAATATTTATGAGAATTAATTTAGCGGATATTTATTAATTTTTAGAATTTTTTTAACAAATAAATTATGGCAAAAAAAAATTGACATGGAGAAATTTTAAAAAATTATAAATGCAATTTTTTAAAAGTAGTTTTTTAGAAAAGATTTATTTGTTAAATAAAATAAAAAAATTATCAAGTGACTGCTAACTTTAATGTCATGATGTTTCTTAATTTCAATATCATCAAATATTTGGTAATTCATCGATATTCTGAATGTTTGCGAATGCAGTAGACAGTTATTATATTTTAGGCTAAACTATTAATCTAAAAAGAGTACAATTATAGAGAAATGTAAATGTAAACATTTTTTATTATTTAACAGTCCCAGATTGGTTTAGAATACGAGGACCTTCAAGTCCGTCTCAACGAGTTGAAGGGTTGTTTGATTTACCAGTCGCTGGAGCTCAATGGCTAGTAAGTTTCAAGTCCCAAAACAACCAATTGCTGAATAAACTTGATGTAAGTATTTTGATTTTTTGTAGCTATAAAATTTAACTCACATTAAAAATTTTCCTTAAATGTTTAAAAATAAAAAAAAAATGTGATAAATATATTAATTATTAATTATTAATTAAATGTCAAAAACAGATCCGACTATCAAAAAATTACGTCTGGAACCCGCGAGAACAAAATGCAGCAGGAACGCCACTCCAAGAAATGATAGATTTCGGAATAGGACGTGGTAAATACACATGCGATGTAATTGACGCGTTGCTCCAAGAGCTTAAAATAGCAAGTACTGCCGGAAATTGTAATACTCTAGTTCTTCTTGACGGCATCAATGCATTTTTTGGTAAAGACACTCGCGTAAAAAACTCCTCCTTCAAACCTCTGTACGCACAGCGCGTGTCGTTGACTCAATCATTCTTGGATTTTATAAAATACGATTGGTGCAATGGTGCGGTTATTGCAACAGTTGATTCACTGGCAGTTAAGGTACTTCAATTTTTTTTTTTTTAATTATAATATCCCAAAATAATTATTCTATTTTATTATCATAAATAATTATTTTATTTTGTTCAAATTTTAGGGCCAGAATGAGTTAAATTCAACATATCCTCGGGTTCTTCTCGGCAAGCTAGGTTTCGAGCATCTGGACCCGTTCTTACCAATCGAAGTCCCTAATTACTCAGAAGACGAGTTCGATGCTGCTATCGAGTATTTCAAAGACAGAATGTGGAATATATATTAAATATATGAAAAATTGATGTGGGTACTCATATTAAAATAGTCAATAGTTGACCAAATAGCAATGTCAGTTCTTAATTATTGACGTTTTTTAAGATATAAGCTCATCCCGATGTGACACTCATCAAAAGCTCTCATTTAAATACCCACATGCATTTTTATATATTTTTCATATATACATATATATAATATATATAAATGTATGAAATATATGAAAAATTGATGTGGGTAGTCAAATGAAAGGTCTCGTTGAGTGTAATATCGGGATGAGCTTATATCTTGAAAATAGTCAATAGTTGACGAGATAGCAATGTCAGTTCTTAATTATTGACATTTTTAAAGAAATAACCTCATCCCGAGGTTACACTCATCAAGAGCTTTCATTTAAGTACCCACATGAATTTTTGATATATTTTTATATATACATATATAAATAATATATCTAAATATGTAAAATATATGAAAAATTGATGTGGGTAGTCAAATGAAAGGTCTCGTTGAGTGTAATATCGGGATGAGCTTATATCTTGAAAATAGTCAATAGTTGACGAGATAGCAATGTCAGTTCTTAATTATTGACATTTTTAAAGAAATAACCTCATCACGAGGTTACACACATCGAGACCTTTCATTTGAGTACCCACATCAATTTTTCATATATTTTATATATTTATATATTATATATATATGAAAAATATATCAAAAACTGATGTGGGTACTCAAATGAAAGGTCTGGATGAGTGTAACATCGGAATGAGCTTATATCTTGAAAAATGTCAATAGTTCACAAGATACAAGGTCATTTTTTAATTATGTATCTAGAGATATTTTCAAATGCAGCTTCAATACTCATCATCATATTATTTTTTTTAATTTTAGGAAAAGGAGAATATGGAACAGAAATTAATAATGAAGTGCAACAAATAGATAAACATTTGTACCACTGTAACGTTGTAAACAACATATTTGTAGGAAATGAAATTTTAAATTTATCACAATCTAGTTTACTACCCGAAGCAGCATGGCTATTGGACACAGCAACAGTAATATGGATCTGGCTCGGCAGTCTTTGCGAAACAAGTAATATTAAAAAATACATAAAAGATGCCGGTGTGTTTTTACATACTCACTCGTCAACTCGTGATCGTAACACAACAATATCAATAGTACAACAGGGTAAAGAACCTCCTACTTTTATTGGACTGTTTGAAAATTGGAATCACAATTATTTACGTGATTATCGTTCATTTGATGAATTTCGGTTGTCATTAGACAGCAGTTTAATTAAAAAATCCAAACAAAATAATAATAATTGCAGCAATCAATTGAATTTCAATTCTAATGATTACAATTTTAATACAAATAATAATAATAATAATATTTCTGTATCAAATTTTGATGCTTATATTAAATATCCATTAAAAATATTGAAAAGTGAACCCGATAATTTACCAAGTGGTGTTGATGTATTTAAAAAAGAAATGCATTTAACTTACGACGATTTTTTGACTATTTTTAAAATGAATCCAATTGAATTCAACAAATTACCAATTTGGAAACGACAACGACTAAAGCAAGAAGCCGGTTTATTTTAATTAATAATTTAAACACTAAACAATAAAAAAAAAA
>JZSA01008037.1:0-21488 GCA_000956155.1 Cotesia vestalis
TATATATATAGATTATTTGCAGACACTGCATTAGAATAATGACAAAACTAAAACTCAAATAAAAGTTTTCTTTGAATTTTAAAATTCTAAAGAATATAATAATCATCCGGTATTATATGATATAATTACTTATTATTTAAATGCAAGAACGTAACCATGAAAATTTTTATTTCCTAAGAAAATAATAAACTATTAAACTTTTTGGCCTAAAAGTACAGCGTGCAATTTAAATTTCTAGTGTACTTATAATATTAATAATTAATTTTTGTTCCTAAATGAAAGAATCGATCTACCATAAAGGAAATTAAACAAGTATTAAAAAAGCAATAAATTTGGTAATGATTATCCCATGGTTTATTTCTACTGCAATTTAGGTAGTTGCAAACTGTATTGTATCTATCGTATGAGTACAATTGACGCGTGAATAATGACTATAGATACTCGATATGCCAAAACCCATATTGTCGATGGTCTGTCGTATCCCCAACATACCAAACTAAACTGTTGCCGATTGAATGGGCGCATTATACCTCTACTCGGGCAAAGTAATCAGAAAATCCAGTGAATCTGCTAATAAATCTTCCCGACATGTATATTTTATGCCGCGCTGAATGTCGATCGCTAAACGCTGAATTCAGTGAAGTCCATTATAATTTTATCACCCGTTCACTATTCAATTATCGGAGATAAAATGGAATTCAGTGAAAACACAATCAATTAATAGCATAAATTTTAATAATTTTTCAAGCACCATTACAGTCATAAATAATTAATAATTATACTGAAATGTACAGACAGAATGTAGGCACAGGCAGATATAATTTATTATTATAAACCAGTGGATGAGACGAGAAAATATTAGTAAAGTATTTAGTTGTAATTAATGTGTCAACGATGGGTATAATAAATAAGGTACAACTGACGGTTAAGACTTTGGATGCAAATGAATGGACGTTGAGAGTAAACAAAACATTTCTTCCGGTTCCAGTGAGTCGTGACTGAGCGTGGAAAGTCGAATAGATCTTCTAGCTTCAGCTTTCGGGCCATACTATATCTAACCAGAAAATAGAAGATGTAAAAACCGAGCCGTCTCTGGTTGTTTTATTTGAATCTCCATCCATACCAGGCACATGCACTCAACTATAGCTACAATAATCCAACCACTACCTACAGTTCGTGACACGGGTATTCATTCCGGAAGCCAATGGCGTCGGGGGTTACAACGTACGAGATTAATTGCAAGCATTACCGGGATTTATCGCAGAGTTACTACATCCTGGCCCATTCAAAAGACTGTCCGAGAAAACAAATTATTTCTCTGCATGAGAATTTCCGATTGATGATTCGTTTGATCTTTGGTCGGTCCAAAAGTATTTGAACCTTCCTTTGTCCAATATTTGTCTATTTATTCAGTTATTTGTATCGCTGCTGGATAAGAGAAGAGCTTAGATTTTATATGTTGCATAAACTGAAAGCTCTAGAGGTGCGAGAGACGAGAAGAGAAAACATGCTGATAGATAATAAACGGTTAATGCGTCCATTAGTTAGGTGAGAAAACTATTAGCTTGATGCATCGAGCTCCTCAATCATCATCATCGTTTATTCAATAATTTAAGGTATTGATTACGTATTTTTATCCATCATCATTATTATTATACATTATACATGTGTGTGGACGTAAAAGGTAGTTTTCGAGAAAACCACTGTTGGCACGAGGACGACCCGGATAAAAAATAATTTAATTAGGTATTTGGAAAACTATTTTTTCCGATGGGTCAAGGGAAAGTTACTTTCTAGTTTTTTTTTATTGGATATTTATTGTTTTGATTGATCGCTGGAAGCTTTACTTTGGAATGAAAGATTAAGAAAGGTTTTGGAGGCGGTGAGTTGATGTTCAGAGTTGAGAGTACAGATCATTGATTCATTTATTATGTAATAAGCGGTAAATCTAAAAAAGCGATAAATTTGAGTCATATGAAATTTGTTTTGCAGTAAAGCTGCATGGTGACTCCGGATTTGAGCAAATCATAAAGAACCCACCAGACGGATCTCCAGAGACTCATTTACAAAAAGGCGCCCCAGTGTCTCGACATTGTATACTCTTTTCTTATTGCAGCTAAAACTTGAAGAAGTTATTTTTTGGGCAATATCTTTAACTACTGTTTGGTTTCGAACAATTATTATTATGAACAGAAGAATGTTTTTGTTAAATAAATTGAATTAATTAAAAAAATTTATTTTTCGTCATTAATTATTTCTTTTCTATTGTTTTTTTGAAACCCTTACATGTAATATTTTTTTACATTAAATTTAAAAAAAATTCTTTGTTTTGTATATTGAAGACAAACTTTTACTTGCAGGTCTAATAAGGCAGAAAAAAAAAGAAAGAAAAACGTCCTTGACCACTAATTAACTCATTAAAGTTTAAAGACACCATAAAACTATTTATATAATGATAAACGACAGGTAAACACAAAAAATAAAAGTATCTCGTGGATTTAACAGTGTAAAAAAAGTTTATGAAATGTTTCTCCCTCGAAAAAAATAAATAAAAGAAGAATAAAAAAAAGATAGGAATTAGATTAGCTCGTTCGACGTCTAGCAATGTCTCTCCAGCTGTACTAAGAATTGTGGGAAAATGATCCCACCGGAAACTTGTTCGGAAGCAGCGTACCGTGGATCGGCCTTCCTCATCACATCCTTATCCTTATTCTTATTACTATTACAGCTCAACTGCTCCTTATTCTCATTACAACTTCTATCCGGCTTGGACGGAATTTTAACAGGTGTATACATACACACTTTTGAATATTCTCGCCGCTAACTACATAACTACATGGTATGTGCCGAAAACTCACATGATCCACATTCACAAATAACTTAAGCAAATTAAACGACGCGACGCCTTATGCATGTACTCAACCCACACAAACACACACACATCTTGAGTCTCTACTCCCTTATTTATTTTTTACACATTCCCTACTCTCATAAATATAAAAACTCATAAAAAATTTAAAAAGATCCCAATCATGCGGAAGACGAACGATTATTAAGTTAAACTTTTGAAAAATAATTATTCCACCTGACACACTTTCTGAAAAATCGACAGAATTTTAATTGAAAGGCCGATAAAGAGATGTATTATATATATGCTACAAGTACTTGAGAATATATATTACACCTGCGTGTGAAGTGTAATAGAAGTAATATTCTTCTCCGTCTATACTGTGCTGTATACTCATATGTAATTAAACTGCACAAGTATATAAACCCGATGAGAAAATATTTAAAGAAGAAAATAACTTATTCATTCCGCGCAAGTTGTAAGACACTTTATTGTTCTCTCGGCAGAAATAATTATACATTAATGATAAAGATAAATATATTGTATAAACACTGTTTAGTAGTATTGTTTAATTAATGTGTAAAGTAGGTGTAAGCTATTGACAGCAAAAAAAATATTATATTATATTTGAGAATTTCTGTACGCGGTGTCGATTCTTAGAAGAAGAATATTAAATTAGCATACATGTTTAAAATATTAGCACGTCTTGACATTTTTTATTTAAGCAAAATTTCGGAGACTAATGTTAATAACGGTTACAAATTAACGCGGTCATTCTTTGAAGTTAATGTCGTTTTATCTTCGATATTCAGAAGACAATTGCTTGGTAGGAAGATTATATGAATAATAAACTTAGATTAATCGAGACAGTGGGTGATTGGAGGCTTATACTTGCTAAGATTATTAATCCTTGTATTAATAACTTATCGAGGAGCTGAATGTCGATGTGTGGTGAGTGTATAGAAAGTAAATTAACAAATCGTCAGAACTGAAATGAGGGAATAGAATAAACCGCTTTTAAAAATGAATGAGAAGGAAAAGAAATAAAGTAAAGGTATTAGAGGACGGATGATGAGTAGAGTAGTCAGATAATGAAGAAGATGAAAGAGATAACTTTGAAGAGGTGGATCTTTTAGCCTGGTAGACCTTGAACCGACTGCTCGCGGTTCTTTTCTCTTTTATTTATTTTTATTCGCTAATACAAGTTGCGTGCGTGTGAGTGAGCTTAGATAGTGTTGGCAGAAAGAAGGAGGCGAAATCCTGCCCGATGGGGGAAAGGGCACTTCATTGAGTAGAGGCTCTGTACGCGATGTTAGTCATGGACTCTGCTGGATACGATAAAACTTTTTGCGGTGATTAGTCTCGGTAAATTCACGAGCAGAATTATTACAACCGTTACCATTTCGCGTCTTCATTATTATACATAAACGGATTTTTAGATGCTTGGATGTGCAATATATTTAAAAGGGAAGAAGAGATAGAAGATAGGGACAGGGATCGGGCTATAAAAATATTTTCATGATTCATTGCTTGGAAATTTTTCCCCCAAGGACACCGAGCGTCTGGAAAAATTTAAGCAAATAATTTGTAATAAATTCTGACAGCTTATACTTCTGTTGCTCGTCAATGTCTTAAGGGTTATGGGGCATAGGCATGGGGTATGTGCTCACCAAATTGATTGCTAGTTACTCTGACTGGTCAAGGATAAGATCCACGATGTTACTATGTAGCTGCAATAGTCAATAATTTACAACGTATCTCTTTTAATTTATTGGCATCTCCATTTTTTGCAGACTTGAGAATATATAAATTGTTTTAAAAATTTTATTCAGTTGCTTTCACATTCTTGTGGGGCCAGAAAAATTTCACGGTAGCTTCAATCATTTTTTGAGTCGTAATATTTAGTTTGTGCGTTCATTTTTAATTCACTTTAAAGCTCTGTAAATACTACTTCTAAGTAAAATTTATTATTCGTATTGATAGAATATTTTAATTATAATATTTATGACAGGTCAAATCACTTATGTTTGTCAACAACTGTAAATTAAAATTTCAATATAATTTTAGCAAATTTTTATGAAGAAATCTTCAATACAATAAATCTTTTAACTCCAATAAATTAATTTTAATTTTGAAGTAATTAAGAAATTGTAAAAAAAATGTATCGATAAGTTATATAATTTAAATAGAAAATTTTTAAAATCTGCTTTACGTTTATAATTGCAGTAATACCCACAGTCACCTTATTTTCGATCGAAAACTGATAGTTTAATTTAAGATAAAAATAATAATAATAATTTTTTAAAAAGGTATAGTTTAAAAGTGATAGGATTAAATATGCAGATGCTGAATTTGATAATGAAATATCTTTGACACGACATCTTAGCCGTACTACTGTAATGGTATATTTTCCTGGTGTAACTGGCTCGAGCAGGAGCAAGAGCAGAAGTATACGGTGACACGATATACATAGTAGAGAAAAGAAGAGAAGAGAAGAGAATGAACAAACGAACGAGATGCATTTGCTTCATCTAAGTAAAGGTAAAGAGTTAAAAGACAACGTTTTAACCCGACGTATGGCAGTTGTAGTGGCTTGGCTCTTAAGCCCATGTCGTGACGTTCGCCTAGGCTAACCACCAGTGTGATAGTATAACATAGGTCACGCCTATATGTACTGCCGCGGGATAATGTCGAACGACCGTAAATTTATGGCGAGAATTTAACGATACGATAACGTGGGAGTCGCGTAACCGTATAGTAAGACGACGACCAACTGACTCGTCCGATAGCTTTAAAACTTTCCCCTGTACTGTCTGCTTACTACACCCAGCCGCTCGTTTTCGTAGTATCTACACATTATTATATTACGATAAACCCAAACTAACTTTATATACATATCCATGTAACATATTTTATCTCGGGTGTGGATTCCTCACCAGTCAACGATATATGTATATACATTGTACAAGCATTTCGATCTTACGCAACTTTCGTATCACTATATAAATACGAATACATTACACATTACACACTATAAATTATTAATAAACGACGGAGATTATTCATATATAATAATCCGAGTTAAATAACACGTACCTTAATAAATAAGATTTCACTTTTTTACTTATACTACTTATTCACTGATAATTTATCAATTGATCGATTTTTCGGCAGAGAACGATAAAATTAATTTTTTGTTTGAATATATCTTTATATATCTGTAATTAGTTTAAAAATTTATTAAAAAATCTGTTAATTCAAAAGAAAATTAATAATTTTCATCTGCATAATTAATTAATTTTTAAAATTAGTAATACTAATAAAGGTAATTTTCAATGAAAAATAGAATTGAAATTTTTGTCGACCACTAATTATTTTTGCTCCAATAAAAATTTTACTTGACCCAAGACTATTTTGATCTTCATTAATTTTCTTGATTAAAATAAATCTTTTTTTCTTCGGGATTTTTATTTTTAATAAAGTAAATCAAATTTAATTAAAAAAATAAAGTCGTTGGTGGGTAATTAAAGATTAATTCAAAAGATTGAATTATACTAAAAATGAAAAATAAAATATATAATTTGCGAGTAATGAAGAAGAGGTCAAATGAAAAGTGAATGCCCGACATTTCTCAGAGAGCTGTCGATGTAGGTGACCTCGTATCTTAATTACCTTGACTGGAGTTTGATTCTTAGCAGAGTTTAACAAACTTTAATATAATACATCAGCATCGACATCTACGACGGCTCTACTCGGTTATACTCGTATTGTATATGGTATAGGAATAAGGAGAGGAGATACAAGAGCTTCTATTCAGTTGAAATCAGCGAATCAAGGAATAGAATGAAGAATGAGCGATGCCAGTCTATCTAGATATCTTCATTAGCACCGGATAATCTCGCGTATCCGCGTCCCTAGAAAGTTCCCGGATGATCGTCGTCGATGCTTGCGCTCGATAGTAATTTTATATACCTCCAATACCATCAGCACACATGCATTCACATATATTTATTGGTGCAGTATATATGTATATACCCTTAGGCACGCGTACAGTCATGGTCTTAGATCGGCAAAACCAATGAACCGTCGATTATATTTTCTATCCGATGGCTTATCTTACTGAGGATCCGCGCGAATTGTCCAGGCAAATTTACGCGACAGCCTTCACCTATCGGGTGCTTTTTATTCGTCCTATTTAGAAAATACTGTTCGGGTATTTTTATAAGTTTACATTCAATACTGTGTAAATAAATAAATAAATATGTAGATAACTTTAACACCTCAGTAATACGATAGAGGGTACAGGATCAGATCTATACTCGTAAGATGTCTTGACACGATCCCAGTGTGTCCGAGCGATCTGATAACCTTTGATTTCCCCGGCCAAGGCACAAACTTGTATAAATAAATATAGGAGCATGTATATGCGTGAATACAATCGATTAATTTTGTTATCAAACATGCTTGTATCTCTTTCACCTACAATAATATATATGATACATTTACTTTATTACAAATAAAAGTATTATATGTACAATATACATAATTCCTAATATAACGTTATGTGTTTTAGAAAGTGTTTACAACATTCCACATACTTTATTGTTATTTTATTACCCGTTTGTTGTTACTAACTGTCGTTATTTTTAATAAATTTATTTCCTAAAATGAAAGTTAACAGTTTACTCATTTACAATTTTTTTTTTTGGCTGAGAAATTTCGCGTGCTATCCTCGATCTAACGCTGCTTATATTAGTCTATATCTAATCTAAGAACTGTGAGAAAGCAGAATTGATATCTATCGTAAGCTGGACACCATCGCGATTAGTTATTGACAGGAGACAGGAGAATACATCGTGGTGAAGACTGTAATAAGCTAACACGATTATTAATAATTATATTTTTTAATGCTTGTGATCAGTCTAATTATTGAAACAATAAAAGTAAAATAACTAAATCATTTATTATTTTTATTTTATTGAGTCAATATATGTCTTGTTAATTAAAATTATAAAATAATAATCACACGAGGAAATAATAAAGTCTAAAATTATTTTGACTAGATAATTCTACTGAAAACTCTTTAACATCCGGATTGGTAAACTTATTTTACTATCATATTAATACTAGCGCAGTAGCAATTTAAGCAGAACTAAAAGAACATTAGCCTTGTTATGTAGCTAGGAGAGTTTAATGCCACACTTCGCGCTTAAAAATCCAAATATGAGTTAAATAAGAACGCTCATTCAGTTCATTCACTTGCTATTTTTTGATACTAATTGCTATTTGAATAAATTACATTAATTGTTAGTCATAACCATAATGAATGAGTTAGAAAATTAGTTATAAAAAATAAATGTTTATTAAATAGATCATAAAAGTAGGCAAGCTGCTTTAGGACTTAAACTTTATGTTCCCTGGAGCATTACTGCTTACGTCACTCAGAACATTGACAGACACAGACCAAGACATGCTGCTGCTAAAATTTTTATTATTGTTAAACTTGACCTTGCGCTTTTACAGCTGATTACTCAATGGTATTAATTTACGTAATAGAAGAAAAAAAAATGCTTTAAAGGTGATGACAAATTTTTATCGTAAAAAGTTTAGCAATAAATAAAAATAATTTTTTTGTCGATTTAACGAAATGGAGGTCAAACCAAAAAAAATTAATTGATAATTAGTAGACTGCCTTGGAATGAATTAAATTAATACTGATGTATTGATTGTATAAATTGATTGATTGTTAATGACAATTTAATTTCGCTGAATTATATAAGGATAAAAAATAGCTGTCAGTTCCCCCGTTTTATTGCGAAATGATTTATTTTGAATAAATTTGAATAATAAATACGTATGATGTTATATTGTTCGGCGAAATTGACTGTAATTGGCGTAATTAAATTTGAAAGAAAGCAACCGAGAAAATGGGGGTTTTAAATAAAATGTTAATAAGCACAGACCGAAAATAAAAAGTTAAGAATCGCGTGATACGCGGTCGTTAATATAGTTTTTATATTATATTATTTTGAATTATTTAGTGATGTCTGATGTCTTACTGGTTATTGACGCGGCACTGATGATCAACTTTAAGTAAATAAGCTCACGCGAAATTAGTGTAGGTACTTGAGGGTAATAAGTATGCTGTTCTGTTGGTTTTTAGTTTATACTTATTTACATTTTGTTTTTGTTTTAATAAAGAAACTGTCACTTTCACGTAATATTATAATATTATAGTCTTTACTTAACGTATCACGGATCACAGAGACGGACTGACGAATAAGTATCGTTAAGTATCGTGCATGTTATTCTTGTAACCGGAAATGGAGAAACCTTGGCAGATGAGGAATAAGAATAAAAGAAAATAAAAAATCGGCCTACGCAGCAAGAAGAGAAATTATTGGGAAATAAAAACTGATGAGACTGATTTTGAGATAACAGATAATACGTCGTTGGTCGTCAATCTTTCTATTGATTTTTTTGTATCTATTTAACTTGTATATCAGTTAAACTTTCATAGAATTATTCATAGACATCGAAATAATGAGATTAATCAGCAACTGTTTCAACTATTAAGACATGAGTGATATTTCAATTTTTTTTTTAATGTTGTCAAAGCTGAGAGTAAAAATTTGAAGCATCTTAATAGAATCCTGCGGTTTGTTATCAGTTTATAGAGCGAATAGCAGACTTGTAGGAGTTTAAGTAAAGAGACGTAATTCTAAAAGACACGGTGACGTTAGAAAGACGCCGACAAGGCAATTAGCCCGTCTCGGAACCTGGTGGTCTGAAGTGGTCGTCTGCATTTTCCTGTACTCACTCGCACTCGACAAGCTATACTAGACTTAGTATCAGCCGCGGTTATTTCGCAATACATCTTCGTACCAATGACTTGGAGCTTAGAGTAGCTGTAACATCAAAGTCGACACTTAACTTCTATACTAGTCCGCTGCTTGTGCTAATCGACGCTAATGATGAATTAAAATAAAAATTACGTCTCGTCGGTTGTTGACTTACATGCCACACATCCACATATGTTCATTCATCTTTATATTACTTTACTTGTGTATATATTTTTATTATAAACACGACTGTCCCCTTTACTTTTATAAAAATATCCTCGATTGTTCTTACTCCAATTACATGTCTTTATTATATTTAATTTACCGTATACCGTTATAATTTGTAAACACTAATATACCAAAACCGTTGTCGTTATGTCATATATATTCTGATATAAATATTACATACTCATCATGATTCCTTAAAGTTTTTTTTTTTTTTTATTTTATTTTATAATGAAAAAGACGCTGAAATTTATTTTAATGTTATAAATTATAAAAACTTCTTCAATTTATTTTATTGATCAATAACTTTTAAAGAGCATACTTCATTAAAGAAATATATCAGATTATTTATGACCATTGATTTGTAAGTTTTAAATTGCTCGGGTCAAAGAATACTTTTTTTTTTTTTAATTTTGATTTACTAATCCCGTCATAAGAAATTGTCATAGAAAGCTGATCATGTAATCGAATTAAAGATGAAAGGTCACTTTAGAAATATTTGATCTTAAAAATTTTCAAGTCCAAATAATTAGACTTGATAAAAGTACAAACATTTTTTTAGCAATTTTTAATTAAACTACTCATTAAAAATGATGAGAAAAAATATTGTTTGTAATTTTTTTATTAAATCTATTCCAGAAAAAAATAATAAAAATTTAACAGTCATACTGACGAGAATGTAATTACTGAATAGATCATCGAGAATAAAAATGATAGCGTTAGATGGAAAAAAATGGCTAGAGATCACAAACACGACAGATTGAAAAAAAAAATAAATAAATAAAATGCTGAGCAGTATAAATATACTTTCACTGAGTATCTGAGTACGTATATTCAAGTGAACTAGATTTATTAACCGAGTCAATGGATCAATCGAGCAGAGTCTATTTAGATCAAGCCAGCTAAACATTTGAGATGTTATATTACGGTACAGTGTATTGCCTGATACTCAGTCTTATTTCATAAATTACTCATTATTCATTAATAATTTCTCTCAACAAATTAAGACATTCACTAAAAATAATATTTACAACTCAATTTGCTGATGTGAACGAGATAATCAACAGTAAACCACTCATGAACCTGTCACTGAAAAAAAATATCGATAAACAATATTGCACGTGAAAAAATAAATAAAAAAAAATAAGAACCCGGCGAGGTGAAAGCCACGTGTAATCGCCGGTCCTTTAGCTTCCGCTTTGATACACCACTAACAATAATAAAGAAGTATAAATAAAATAAAACTAAAAATAAAAAACGTTTCGGGAGGTCCTTGGATCATTGAAGCAGGAAATGGCACGAATTTACTCCTTAGGCGATCTACAGTCACAAACCGTGAACGCAACTGAGCTCTCTTAACTTTTAGCTCTCAGCTCTTGCTCTCATACTCAACTCAGTATTATAAATTAACGACGTGATATCTAACTCGTGTAAGAGTACATAAATACTGTATTAAATATATATCACGAGAGCTAATCAAAGTTTCGTTATTGGATGCCCAGGGTCTGTTAATATATTTATACAAACATATATATTGGTATGTATGCATTCAACATCTACCTGCAGTGCTAACCAACAACTTGATATAGAGTCACATCGAGTTGATCAACCGTAAAGCAGTTTATCGGACGAATTATTAAAATTGTTAATTAGATTAACGATTAGGTCTACTATTAACTATTACTTGATAAATCCATATATTTACATATAAATATTATCATTTTGTTCTACTTTTGTTTAAATCAATTTACGAGGTATTTAGTTGAGATCGATTTTATTTTATTGATTAATTTATTCAATAGTATAGTTTCATGTTTTTTTTTTAATCAAATATTAATTGAATCTAACTAATGACGGTGATTAGAAATTTACAGTCTTGCCTATCAGAATCAATTATCACAGAACTTTTATGTTGAATTGTTATCGTTGAAATTAACTAATTGATCATTTTTTCTTTAGAGGGAATAACCTTAGAAACGTGAGAAATTTATAATTTCGATAGTTTCCTATGCTGATAAATAAACTTAACCCTGAACCAAGGTATTCCGATTTCCGATGCAGCTTTCGATGAAAAATTAATTTAACTTTATTAAATAACCAACACTAAAAAAAAAAAAATTAACAAATTTTTTTTAGTGTATAATTTGACTTGCACTGGACTTTTCAAAGTTATGAAAAATTTTTTCATTGATAGACATCAAAATACATAAAAAAAAAGCTTATCAACGCTTTATCTTACTGAAAATTGTTTTTAAAAATTCAATAAGAATAACAACCAGAAGATTTTTGATATTAATCATTATAATTAAATCTATGTTAAAAATTAAAAAAAAAAAAAATCTAATTGTTGTTAAACTTTTGACATTAATACATTGCATTTCAAGAAGAAAGCGAATCATCGTGACAAAGTCTCGTGATAAATAGACAATTTAAATCAGAATTAAACAACAAGTCGAGTCCAAAAGTATCTAGATACCTACATTAAATGTATAGTAATACAGAACAGAGAAATTGTCACTTTGCATACCAAAGTTTGTATCAAGAATAACTAAATGTTGCAGACGCTCATGAGAACCCGGTTGACTGGGAGAAGTTATACGACACGTAAAAGACACGAGAGACAAGCAACACACATACCTGGCACTTGGCAACTCAGTACATTACACTCTATATATAATAACATAATACTACACTAGCTCAACTCAACTCATTGATTCATTTAAAACACGAGAAAAGGCTTTTGCACTCGCACGTGCCTGACATATATAATATTAACAAATATCTGGGTTCAACGTTCAATCAATGGGAAAACAACGACATACTTACACGTTTTTTGACACTTTATAAATCAATCCGAACAAAATTTATTTCATTTTAACCGAAAACTATTTAATAATTCATTTATTTTAATTTTTGTTTCGATCGACTGCGAAAAATTCAGTCATTTAACTGATTATTTATCATACAAAATAAGTATTTAACTATTTACATATATTTTAATAATTAAAAATCATAAAATAGTCGATGAATACGTCCGTCAATCAGCTAGGTATTAAATTTGATAATTGAAAAATAATAAATTATTTAATCATGAATTACGTTGAGTGTTGCATTAAAAAACATTCGAGATTCATCAATGCAATACGTAATAAATAATTCAGCGAACTATTCACGGAGCTGTGGTTGTAAATTATTTATAAAATTAAAATACCTGAGTCTAAAAACTTGAATATAAACTGATATGATATAAACAGATAAGAGTGTGGGACTAAAACAACTGGGCATGAATTCGGACTGGAATTGGGACCTGAGAATTTCACTGTGTTGAGCTTAGCGTAGCAGCGAAATGCTCGCAAACAAAGTAAAAATGTATTTATAAATATTGTAATAAATATATACAAGCACGCATAGATATAAATTTATATATCATACGCAGATGTGTAATTTAATAAATATCTTATCAATCTATTAAAATGGGCGCGGATAAATGCTGTTGGGCTCAAGATAGAGCTATGGAAACTTATTTTCACGGCACTTTCTTCGTGTCGTATGCTAATTTCACGCACGTCTCTCGGGTAAGCAATAATCTTTATACCTTTATAACTCATACACACTTTATTTATGTTATATGTATATTTATATTTGTATGGAGTGTATGGAGGATGGAAGTCAGTGTACACCCGATTCATATTCATCTATATTACAAGTATACTAACACGAATATCCCGAGGCTACTGTTTTCACGCCCGCACACGATATGATACGATGCGATACGATACGATTACAAGTACGTTATTTTAATAAAATATTTAATGGACATATTGATCCGTCGTTTTCACACTGAATTATGATTTTCATATTCTACTACGATAAGAAATACTGATCATAATCAATAAATTGTAAATAAATATTTTTTTATATTTTTAGATATTTATTATTCAATTTTTTTATTATAGAAAAAAATCATCAATGATGACTTGGAGAAATTTAAAACTAAAAGTGATTTTATCTATTGTACAGTTGAGAAGAATTTCAAGTGTTGATGATAAATAACATGTATTATTCTCACAAAGGGAAAATTTTTGTTTCAATTTTTATTGGTACATAATTACTTTGCTATTTTTTAATAGATGACCAATTAAAATATTAAACTCCGAGATGGCTAATTGATCTTCGAGAAAATAATAAATTTTCCTTGTAGGGATTTTATAGATCCATTAAAAGTATTCAATTATTTTATTAAATAAAATGCAAACGAAGGTATGAGGATTAAAGTATCCTATAAATTTCAACAAATGTTTTTTTTTTTCGTTTACGTTTTGCAATGACCATCATTACGGTGGTTAATTTTTTATAGCGTAATTTTTATAGGTGAGTTATCATCAGCATTATAGTTTATATTTATGAGCAAAGAAATCATAAATGAAGAATATTTATTTTTGTAATGGAATAAATTAAAGTTTTTTTCAAATTTGAACTGTCAATAAATTTTAGAAAGATTTAATAAATATCATTAATTTATTGAAAGTTATAATAAAATTCATTTTAATGACAATTTAATTAATAGTCGACCACCAACTGTTTAAATTGTTGTTAAAAACGTTATATGCAAGTAAAAAGTAATTGAAAATACACATAACATGAAAATTTCAGAAGTTTCTCTGTATACCATTTTTTAATTAATATTAAGTTTATATTTATGCTAACTTGGTATATAAAAATTAAAAAATCGTCGACTACTACTTTCACTGTCGTCAATTTGAGGTTAATTTTGGAAATTCGAATATTATATTAAAAATTAACTCACCTACTCGACGATCTTGATAAGTTTTTTTTTTTTCACTATCACTAAACTTAAATCACGATGAAGTGTACTAGTGAAATGAGATGTGTTCGTAGTGATTGTGTCGGTGCGTGTTCCCGGTATTTTTGCTTATACGAGTGGGGCTGTCACGTCCATCTTTTATTGACTTATGTTTTAATTTTTTTTATCAAAATTAAGTTAATCTACATTAAAAATTTTGAAGATTTTTTTTTTAATTTTTTATTTAAAAATTTATTACAAAAAAATTAAAAAAAAATTTTTATTTGTAAAAAACTTGAAAAAATATGTGCAATTTTTTAAAAATAATTTTTTTAGAAATAATTTAATTGTTAAAAAAAATTAAAAATTTGTCAAGTGACCGCTAAATTTAATGTCATTCTCCTCACCTGTGTATTACGTATCAGCATTACGTCGTTTTCACACTGAATTATGATTTTCATATTCTACTACGATAAGAAATACTGATCATAATCAATAAATTGTAAATAAATATTTTTTTATATTTTTAGATATTTATTATTCAATTTTTTTATTATAGAAAAAAATCATCAATGATGACTTGGAGAAATTTAAAACTAAAAGTGATTTTATCTATTGTACAGTTGAGAAGAATTTCAAGTGTTGATGATAAATAACATGTATTATTCTCACAAAGGGAAAATTTTTGTTTCAATTTTTATTGGTACATAATTACTTTGCTATTTTTTAATAGATGACCAATTAAAATATTAAACTCCGAGATGGCTAATTGATCTTCGAGAAAATAATAAATTTTCCTTGTAGGGATTTTATAGATCCATTAAAAGTATTCAATTATTTTATTAAATAAAATGCAAACGAAGGTATGAGGATTAAAGTATCCTATAAATTTCAACAAATGTTTTTTTTTTTCGTTTACGTTTTGCAATGACCATCATTACGGTGGTTAATTTTTTATAGCGTAATTTTTATAGGTGAGTTATCATCAGCATTATAGTTTATATTTATGAGCAAAGAAATCATAAATGAAGAATATTTATTTTTGTAATGGAATAAATTAAAGTTTTTTTCAAATTTGAACTGTCAATAAATTTTAGAAAGATTTAATAAATATCATTAATTTATTGAAAGTTATAATAAAATTCATTTTAATGACAATTTAATTAATAGTCGACCACCAACTGTTTAAATTGTTGTTAAAAACGTTATATGCAAGTAAAAAGTAATTGAAAATACACATAACATGAAAATTTCAGAAGTTTCTCTGTATACCATTTTTTAATTAATATTAAGTTTATATTTATGCTAACTTGGTATATAAAAATTAAAAAATCGTCGACTACTACTTTCACTGTCGTCAATTTGAGGTTAATTTTGGAAATTCGAATATTATATTAAAAATTAACTCACCTACTCGACGATCTTGATAAGTTTTTTTTTTTTCACTATCACTAAACTTAAATCACGAACTTGAATCACGAACTTAAATCCTCAACTTGAATCACTAACTTAAATCACCAACTTATTCACAAAACTACTTTTAATTATTAAAGAAAATAGCAGACATACAATGACTCGTATTTTATAAAAAAAAGATTCAATTTTTAGATGCTTACAAATTAAAAATTTTAATAATTCATCGAAATACAAAGTCTTTCATTCAAATTTTTTTGTGTATATTTTTTCAAAATGAAAATTTAATAAATTACCATAAAAATCGCTCATGTGTAAAAATTTAGTTAAATTTTATTATTTTTTACGAAACTGTCAATATCTTCCTTCTATTTAAATTTTTCATTAAAAAAAAAAAAAAAAAAAAAAAAAAAAGTTACCTGTCTACTATTTTCTGTTCACTTTCTATTTAATAATTCATCACTTTTACTGAAAATAAATATCTAAATAAACACTTACTCCATATTTCTAGTTAAAAACACTACCACTATCACAGTTAGCACAATTTGAAAACAAATGTCCGAAAATTCGAGAACCCGATATGTCATTCAAGCACCTGTAAATTTAAATAAATTTATTAGATTAAAAAATAAAAAACAAAAATATAAATGATAATATTGTTTAACTTACAGCCTTCTAAAAGTCAGTTCATAAAAAATTTCAACGTATGTATCGAATAGAGATATCGATAGATGTATATCTATTTAGTCTTGAGTATGGTATGAATGTAATACGAAACCTCCAGAGACAACGAAATTCCAGGAACGTTAGCCTGCTGTTTCTTCAGCTACCGACACATCGATCGGGTTCTTGACTTCTATTCTATTCATTCAATAGCTTGATAAAAATATCAAACGGCTGTCGCTTGACTTTTTCACTGACATATTTAATTAAAACCGTGTCTGTATCACTATTGTCTTTATAGATAAAATACTTTCTAACGCGACAGTTTATATATTTATTTGTTTATTTGATATTAAATCGAACTCGCATACCAAAAAACGACAATCACTCACGCCGATTTTTTACATTCTCCTCGCCTGAAAATTAATTTAACAGATTTTTAATAATTTTTAGAAATTTTATTAACAAATAAATTAAGGCAAAAAAAAATAAGAAAAAAAAAATTGATATTTAGAAATTAAAAAACAATAAACAGCTAAATTTAATGCCATTCTCCTCACCTGTGTATCACGTATCAGCATTTGTTCATCGGTACCATTATATTTAGTAAATAAAAATATTTATTTTTAATATTGATTTTATAATTAATTATTGTTTGTTCATTATTAATTATTATCTAAGTCATTGAATAATAAATAACCGGCTAAATTTACAGCGATGATGTCAATGCGCGAGAAAGAGTAAACCGCGAAGTGCAAAGTGCGAAGTCATGATTAGAAACAATAGACGAGCTTTTTTCCAACGGCTTTGTAACGAGGCTCCTGATTGGTCAGAACTTTTTGAAACGAGCCAATCAAATTGCTTGTTACAAAAACCGTTACAAAAACTGACCAATGAAAAAAAAATATTCAAAAAAGCAACCGCAGCGCACTCTGATGACTTTTCGGGTACTGAAAAATAAAAATCCCAAGACAACTGAACGGTTCGGCGGTATTTCGGGCGGAAATCGAAGTAAAGTCGGTCCGCGACATTTTAATTATTCGTTTTGCTCGCGATTTTTAGAGTAAATAATAACTTACATAATAAAAAAATAAGACAGTTAATTATGTAAATTTTATTTAAATTATTTTAAATGTGACGTAAAAAAAAGTGAAGTGTACTAGTGAAATGAGATGTGTTCGTAGTGATTGTGTCTGTGCGTGTTCCCGGTATTTTTGCTTATACGAGTGGGGCTGTCACGTCCATATTTTATTGATTAACGTTTTGATTTTTTTTATGAAAATTAAGTCAGTCGACATCTGAAAATTTTGAGATTTTTATTTTATTGAAAAAAGTATTACAAAAAAATAAAAAAAAATTTCATTTGTAAAAAACTTACAAAACCATAAGTGCAATTTTTTTTTTAATATTTTTTAGTTCTAATTTAATAAATTAAAAATAATCAAAAAAATTAAAAATGTCGGCTAACTTGATTTTTATTTATTTTTTTTTGGTTTTATTAATCATAACTTTAACAACATCAAAGTCTAGTTAATTTCATTTTTATTTTTTTTTATTAATTTAAAACAATCATTATTTTAATTGTTGTAATTAATTCACAAACCCAAGAAATTTATTTAATTGTTAGAAACGTCAGTATGTGATGCTCAAAAAATTGGATTTTCAGACACTTTTAAATCTTCATGTTCATTTTTTTAAATAGTATTTTATTTATTTTAAATAAAAATAAAAACTATCCCGCATCTGCCATTTTAATGATGATAAATATTCAACTCTCGAATTATAATATACTCTTCGTTGACATGGCTTGTGACACTTATTGTCAGGTCCAACTACTCCAGAAAATTTATTTTCGAAGCTTGAGGTAAAAAAATCCTAATAAATTATACATTTTTTTCTAGAAGGTTCTAAAATTCTATTTTATTTATTTACTAATTTTTTATTTTTCCAGTGATGAAACTGATGGAGCATCGGTCCTAGTACTTTTCACAGAGTCAATATCGTGAGCGATGGTGATGCATGGTTGCTGTTCAAAGTGAGTAATATTGATTCTAAAAATTACTTTTTTTTTTAAGAATTACAAAATGACTGATGATAGAATAAGTGAAAATTAAATAATTGAGTTAGTTTTGGCGTAAAACAAGGTGAAAGGAAACCAAAAGACGTATGATAGATATCAATATGTCATATTTGTTGATTCAACATATTTATTCTATTTTTTTTTTTACAATATTTTACAAAATTTATACAATTATCACATTTTTTGAAAGTAATTAAATATTAAAAAATAATGATGACTGAAATTAGCAACAATTTTTTTCAACGAATAAATAAATATTTAAAATTTTTTTTTAAATTCAATTTGTAGAAACTTTAAAAACCTGTGAATGCTAAATTCAAGATTATTTCTTGGTATTAATTTATTCGTTGAATAAAACAAAAACTAATTAAGCATCTGTTGATTTTAGCATCATAAAAAATAATCTGCTGGTTTTATAAATGCTGGAAATTTTTCTGATGACTAATATACAATTTTCAACCACCAAACCTCTCTTTAAGTTTTCAAATGGAAAATATCATCTAAATTGAATAAAATTGCACTATTTCTCGTGCAAGAAATTGAAATATCTCAATAACACCCCGCAGAATGCAAAAAATAAATTCTTGCATACAAATTATAAGTCGTCTATGCATTATAAAACGTTTAGTAGTCAAAGTGTCGGTATTTACGTGCATGTAATGTTAACCTGATGGCACGGTACTTATGCTAATTCACACCGGTGGTCTCTCACCGTTTCAAGAGAATCAGGTGAATAATAAAGCAGCCGCCGAGCGCAACCTCGTTAAGAGACAACCGGTCAACCTACACTGCACACTCACACAAATAATATAGAAGCCAAGAGGAAGATGAATAAGACTCGGATCACTCTGGATAAGAGCCAAAGCCAGCGAATCTGGCGCGGGTGAAACAGATATGGTAAAAACGGGGAAATTGCGTGTAACTGAACTCAGCTATATGTAGCAAAGTCTTCGTCGTATTATATCCGTACATATACGTAGAACATATATGCAGGGAGTTCAACATATCTTTGATACGAATGGATGCCGTATTATATTATACGTCCAACGTCTGCGATAGTTTATAGTTGGTGTAATCGTAGTAATATCAATAGAAATAGTTTAGTCTAAGTATCAGTAGTATATAGTGTAGCAGCAGTTGCGAGTTCCAAGTGAATAAGAGAGTAAATGAATGGGCTCACGTCCGCAAAACCTATGCATAGCACAAGTGCCGGCTTTATGCGTTTGATACATTTCCTTCCATCTAGTATAGTATTTCTTCTTCTTCTTCTTCTTCGTTCCCCTTTCGCTGCCGCCAATTTATGGAAATCGCGGATTTGTTTTGATCGCGAGAAAATCTGATTAACGATCGCACTACTTTCAATATCCAATTCAATCCTTTTTAACGCAACATTTTTAATATTCATGTATCAATTTCTGTCGATATAAATTTTCTTATTTAATTATGTAATAAATATTTATTTATTTATTATTGATTTTGCGCGCTCATATATATTATATATAATATAATTAGACATAAATTATATAAATATCCTTGTTGCATATAGAAATCCATCATTAAAATATATTTATTGTGAGTCGCAAAGTATTTTTACTTTTCGTATATTATTTATAATTTATAATATATTAAAAGCCTCCAATAGAAATTGTTTAAACAAAATGAGTTAACGTAAAGTAAATGGGTTTGCAATGAATATTAAAAATGAACTTTGATTGAGTTATTGCGCGATCTGTCAACACAGCAATAAATGAAAGAATGGCTATTGCCAAAGACACTTGAGGATGCTAAATAAATTTGATCGAGAGCAATGCAAATAAAGAAATAATTTAAGTACAAAGCTTATACTGTTTTACAAGAGAAAGAGATAGAGATATATTATATCTTGTAGATTTAAGATACATGACTCGATGATTTCCATCGGTGACTTTAATGAATCCATATGATATCTTTGAATACCTATATTATATTATATGTATCCTTTAAGAGGAGCTCGTTATGATTTTATTACGAGTTATAAACTTTCCATACACAAATTTCACTTTTAAAGGTGTATTATCAAATAAATCATCCTTAATTCTATATTTAATTTTTCATTTCATCGCAGAACGTCTCGCGAAACTTATTGCGTTCGGTAAAAACGCACCACTCAAAGGCTTTTTTATTGCATTGTCTGAGAAGTTGGATGTAGTGGTAAAAACAAAATGAAAAAGGTGGCACGTAAATCGAAAATTTAACGTCGTGTCTCGGGACTCTGTTCGCCGTGACCAATGGCGATGGTGTAACTTGTGAACAAAGTATTGCCTCTTCTTGTGCCTACATATATATTATATGCGTATGTATATATTATGTATACTTAAAAAGATTCTGGGAGTTTACGAGAATACTGGCCCGCAAGGACAGCTCCGATACCAGCCGAAGATGGTGTAACCAGATGGTCATAGCGACTGGGTATCGAGGCACTAAATATTTCCCCAGTGAAAACGATTCTCGTTAGTCTTTACAATGTCTTCATGCACGTGTGATGTAACATCTGATTGTGATGAAGAGAAAAATGAGAAACTAAACCAACAAAAAACACAAATTGTTTCTGATACGTGTTGTCGTTTTTTTTTT
>JZSA01008038.1:0-21377 GCA_000956155.1 Cotesia vestalis
CGTCCAGGATTCACATACAGTATCAGGTCCAGATTTATATCGAGCATCTGGTAAATTTGAGTTGCTAGATCGTATTCTACCAAAATTGAAGGCAACTAACCATCGAGTACTGATGTTTTGTCAAATGACTCAATTGATGACGATAATGGAGGACTACTTGAGTTGGCGTGGCTTTATGTATTTACGTTTAGATGGTACAACTAAAGCCGAAGATCGTGGTGACTTGTTAAAAAAATTCAACGATCCTGGCTCACAATATTTCTTATTCTTACTGTCAACTCGTGCTGGAGGTTTGGGTCTAAATTTACAAGCCGCTGATACTGTAATTATATTTGATTCTGACTGGAATCCTCACCAAGATTTGCAAGCTCAAGATCGTGCTCATCGTATTGGACAAAAGAATGAAGTAAGAGTACTACGTTTGATCACTGTTAACTCAGTCGAAGAGAGAATATTGGCTGCTGCGCGTTACAAGTTGAATATGGATGAAAAAGTTATTCAGGCTGGTATGTTTGACCAGAAATCAACAGGAAGTGAAAGACAGCAATTTTTGCAGAGTATATTGCATCAAGATGACGCTGATGACGAAGAAGAAAACGAAGTAGCTGATGATGAAACAGTTAATCCCATGATCGCTAGATCAGAAGGTGAAATTGAGATCTTTGCAAAGTTAGATCTTGAAAGACGACGTGAAGAAGCTAAATTAGGTCCTAATCGAAAACCTCGATTACTAGAAGAAAATGAGTTACCTGACTGGTTGATTAAAAACGACGAAGAAGTTGAACGCTTGACTTATGAAGAAGATGATGAACGATACCTGGGACGTGGTTCTCGACAGCGTAAGGAAATTGACTACACTGACAATAATTTGATCGGAAAAGAGTGGTTGAAAGCCATCGACGATGACGGCGTTGAGTATGATGAAGAAGAGGAAGACGATAGGAAAAAGAAAAAAACACGAAAGCGTCGCAAGAGAGGAGAAGAAGACGAAGAACCAACTCCAAAAAAACGTCGAGGTGGTAGTAGCGGTAGTGGTGCTGGTCCGTCTGTTGACTCGAAATTACGTAGGGCTATGAAGAAATTACTGATGGTTGTTGTTAATTATACCGACAGCACTGATGGTAGATTACTTAGTGAGCCTTTTATGACATTACCCTCTCGGCGGGAATTGCCGGACTACTATGATGTTATTAAAAAGCCACTGACGATTAATAAATTGTTAAAAAATATCGATGAAAGCAAGGTGAGTGTCTTTTCTTCTTAATATTTATGATTGTATAATCATTTAGATGATTAATATTTTTTTTATCGGTAAATTTTCAGTATTCAAGTGTTGATGAACTAGAGAAAGATTTTATGCAACTGTGTAAAAATGCTCAAATTTACAACGAAGAAGCCTCACCAATTCACGAAGATTCGATTGTTTTAGGGTCAGTTTTTACAAATGCAAGGCAGAGACTCGAAGCTGAGGGTTCAATGTCTGACGATGGTTTGTATCGTTTATATTAAATTTTAATATTAAATGCATTAGGATGTTTAAAGAAAATTTTTTATTGTAGGAAATAACTCGTCTCCAGGCGAGTGTGATGATGGATCTGATGGCGACTCGAGTGTACGGATGAAGATCAAATTGAAAAGTCGGAAAAGTGAGAGCAGATCGGGTAGCAGGCGTAAAAGAATAACGAAAAAGTATATTTCTGATGACGATGACGATGCTGATGATAATTAAAACAATTGTATTTAATATACAATCAAATAATTCATCGTTATTATTATTATTATTATAATCATAACTAAGACTCAGTCAGCAGTGAAATTTATAGTAGAAAAATTACTTCCTCACAATTAGCATCAGCATTTTTAAAGAAATAATTTTTATGTTTATAAAAAAATAAGCAGCAATTTGCAGGTCTGATAATTTATCTTCCATTATAGTGATAGAAATTTTAACTATATCCAATTATATTATCGCATAAACGATAGTCGGATCTCACAAGATTAAATTTATATAGAAATTTATAGGACATTAATTAAATTGTGATTAAATAGAATTGTACTCAGTTTTTGTTATCAATTTATACTTGTCATACGTATCCAATTACTTCGGCTAATTATTTATCTATAATCATTGTTAAAGCTTTGATAATTTTTTACGTACATATTTAATGGCTATCACGAATATAGGTCTGTGTAATCGATCATACGATATTATAGATCATCAAATTTAATAATATAATTTTCATAATCATGAAAGGTAATGTGTAAGAGATTATGACTAATAATTGAGTAATTAACATTAATTAACTACGTGGTGATTGAAAGCTAGGGGTACATTTATTTATATTTAGACAAGCGTGTTTTGATTATTTGTTAATTTGACATTGCTTATTCGCTACTTTGATTGAATTTTTAAAATATGTAATTAATTATTAATTAACTCAATTGTTATATTGACAATTATATTCTCTATTAATTTTGTGATTATTTTATTTTTCAAATTTTAAAGATTTTATTTAAATGACTAACAAATTATTTTATATCTGAAGATTATTTTTTAAAAAATATAATTTTTAATACTTCAATTTATGTACTAATATATTTTTATTAATGATTACTTATTATTGACAATAGTAAAAAATATTAATTATTTAATTAATAAAATTATGTGAGCTTGGCAAAAAGAATTTTTTTTTTTGTTACAATTAATTCCTTTTGTAAACCGGTCGTCTAAGGTTGATAACTTTTTTTGATAAAAAAGGTGTTGAATATTCATGATTTCATAAATGTACTAAGCAGCGAATAACATGCTCTCAATACTCCCAAAAAGGAAATTCGATGTTACTGTTAACATTAATGTATTGTTAGAAAATAGTAAAAAAAAAAAAAAGTAAATCATCGAACTATTAGAAATATATTTATTTGATTGACATAACAAAGAAGTAATAATTCTTATAAATACTTGAAATTTAAAAAAATGAGCTCAGTCTTTATTTTTACTTCGTGGGAATTCCTTCCTGCAATCAAAAGTTTATTGTTTTAATTATCGTTATCTTTTTGTCCGGAATTCGGTTCATCAAGAAGAATGGCAAGTTTTTGTTCAAAAAATTTTTTTTTCATTAATTCAAAATTTTTAAATATTTTTTATTTTTTTATAGATCTTCAATCTAACAATTTTAGCTCTAATATTGTCAATTGCATTTCAAGGATTCACTGTTACTGACAGTTTTGGAGTATTCCATAGGAATGGAAGTAATTTCAGTTCTAAACAATAAATTATATTGAATTAAGGTAATTCCAGAATTGCATGCCTCGAGCACAAAGTGCTGAGGTATGCATTACAGTCGTATTGAAAAGAAAACTTGTTGATTTCAGCTTTTAATTTTCCATTAATCCAATTAGAAAGAGGTTTAGGTGTCACGAACATCAGGTCAGGTTATCAATAACTAATTAAATTTCAACTATTAATACTCTTCTTACCCATCGGATATCATAAATTCTAATTAAAAAAACTGTACATATCAACAATTAAAAAACCCATTATATTGTATAAATATTTTCATTTATTTGTTATATATCTTTACATAAAAATATATACCTATTTCATTTTCTTCTGATGAATCAAGTGGTTCCTCAACGCCGCTTGCTTGTCTTTGAAGGACCGCTTAACTTTACCTCTCACCTTATGCTTGATCATCTGGAAAGCCTTTGTCTTCTTCTTCTCTCGATTCGTCTTACTACAAAGCGGATTTTGACGACCGTCTTTGTACCCGAATTTCTCTCTGTCCGATCTTCCTTCCTGTTAAACAAAAAATAAATTTTTCATAAAATAATAGTACTTATAAATAATACTATAGCGTGAGTAATTAAAAAAAAATATATACCTTAATACTATCAATCCTAGCTTGTTTATCATGCTTCCGTTTCTTGTAAATATTTTCAATATCCCCAAGCTTAACTAATTCACCCTTAGGTTCTTCTACCAAAGGTCTCTTAGTTCCCCGCTTGGCACCAGTTACTTGCTGCTTGATCAAAGCTGCGTCAATCCTTTTGAAATCTTCATCAGTCAATATTTTTTCAAGAGAAATCTGCGCAGCTTTTTCTTTCTTTTCAGCCGTAAATTCTTCTTTTTTAGCTTTCTTCATTCTAGCAAGTCTTTCTTGTTTATCTCTTTTTCTATCTAGTTTCGTTCTTTTTTTAGGTTTTTCTATTTTTCTTCTTTTAGGCACACTATCTTTGTTAGTAACTAAAGATTTTTCTTCAGTATTCTTTACTGATTTTTTATCTTTTGATTTTTTTTCATTACTTTCTTCCTCTTCATCTTCTTCATTACCTTCACTATCATCATCATCTTCTTCTTCTTCTTCTTCTTCGTCATCATCATCATCATCACCTTCACTATCATCATCTTCTTCTTCATCGTCATCATCATCATCATCATCAACAACATTTGCTTCATCTTCATCATGACTAACATCCACCCACTCTCCCTCACTGTCATCATCATCATCATCATCGCTAAAATCGCTGTCATCACTGTGCTCCTTGGCCGGTTTCAAAAGAACTTCAGCGCCCGGAACAAAATCTTTAGCATCAACCTGGCCATATTGAAGAGGTTCCAAAGCAACAGTAGCTTCTGTAGGCTTTCCACGATCCCTTTTATGCAGCAACTCCGGCATCGTTACCCTAAACAGTGAAATCAGCGACCTCGCAGCCATCATGACACTCTTCATCCTGTGATTTTTGTACATCGCCAAATCCTGGAGCATGTCTTCGCTCATCACTAGAGGACACCGAGAGCAGATCTCGCGAACTGCGTTCAATCCAATAGCAATAACATCGCTAGAATTTGAGTCATTTACAAAAAAGTGTATCACTTTCTTTACAGCAGGCTCCATTACATCAGGTGGTACCAACTCATGTGAAGCTTGAGCAAGACACTGGAGTAACTTTGTAACCTCTCGTTGATGAGGTTGCAAAAAATTCGCCAAATACGGGTAAAAATTAAGCAAAAATAGCTTGTGAAGACCTATCATTCGAGAAATCACCTCTACAGTCATCAGTTTTACTTCAAACCGATCATTGTTCTTTTTTAGACGCACAAAGAGTTTCTCTGCAAAACCTTGTGGGTCATGGATCAAATGCAGTGCTGAAAAATTAAACTGCGGTGCTTTAGATTTCTTATTCTTTGCTTTCACAAATAATTGCTTGGCTTTCTTCAGCTGCTTTTCACGTTTCTTAGTTTTCTTATTGACCTTATTGGCCATTATAACTCCTTTCAAGTCAGGTGTATCATCTTCGCTGTCACTGCTGTTCTCCTCTTTCCCGTCCGGGTCAGATCCCAAGAAGAACTTCAAGCAAGTTACCATCACTTTAGTTATTTTTGAAAAACACCCTGTTACCAGAACATTTACTGTTTTAGCGTCATTCCAAATATTCTTCTTATACAGCTCAATCATTATGTCTGCAGACATTTTAGCTGCACGCGCATTTGAATCTTTCAATGCATTGAACATGAAGTTCTGCAAAACGGTGTTTACTTTTGAGTTTTTGTGCTTGCTGTTGAGATTTTTTATGTCTGATATTATGTGGTTTTGGAGAAATTCTCTGAGATTTTTGTCTTCGCATCTTAGCAACTCGAAGAACAAGCTCAGTAGTGCTGTAGGCGTTAGTAAATTTTTGTTTCTTAGAAGTATTAACGCCTTGCATAATGTCTAGAAGTTGAAAAAAAATTTTTTAGTATTTTAATTTTGATAAAAAAAAAAAATAATAATGATAATATATAATTTAATTTACCATACGAATATCAGGATCAAGTATTGTAGCATGAGTTTTAAGGATATCCACTAATTCTTGTGGATATGAAACCAATTCAGCTGTATAACAATGAGACACCTAAATAAAATAATTACTTTTAATTAAATACAATAATATACCTATTAAATAATTTTATTATAATATTAAAAAATAAACTTTTTTTTAAAGAGTATTTTTGATAAAAATTTACATATCATAATTGTACTTATTTTTTTTATCAAAAACAATAATAAAAATAATAAATAATAAATTTAATTTGATACAAAGTGTTTATTAAAAAAAAAAAATTATAAATAAAAATAAATTAATGAATGAAATCATACAAATAATTTCTAATATTAAACCCGACTTTTTTCGAAATAACAGTGACAAAATCAAGATTAACGCAACATTTAAATTTCGGTTCATCTAAATTATTGTCCCCTACTGTTGCTAATAAACCTAACTGACACATAGTCGGTATTTGAGCGAGTAAATTAGCATTAATATCTATTTTTTCTTCGGAAATAGCGCAAAAAATAGCAAGCATCCGATCTAGAGGAAAAGTTCGTGGTCCAGTGTGGGTGAACATAGCAATGCGTTTCTTTTTATTAATATTAGGACGTTTCTTTTTCTTATCACTAGCTTTAACAAACAAACGCTTGTCCTCCTTTGGAGGATTGTAAGAAGCTAAATAAGCGGCGATAAGCATGAATTTTGCGTAGAACGGCAGTTCAAAACTCAAAGCTAGCTTAGTAGTCGACTCTATTTCTTGCGATAGTTGAGTACGTTCAGTAAAATCGTCCGTTGATACACGGAGATAAATAACTTCTAAGTTAGCTTTGAGTGTGCTCGAGATATTACGCCAGAGAGTTGTTACATCGTTTTCTTTGCACTGGCCTAGAGTTATCGGCTCAACGTATTTGTTGAAATTAAGCATTGACATATAACGAAGCTCATTTATATCACGGCAAAAGCGGAAAAATACAGACAAGAATAAGTTTATGTAATTTTTGTAAAATGTCTCGCTTCTGAAGTTGACCGGTCGATAAAGATACAAAATTTCGGCGACTTCCTCGAATGTATACTGAGGGAAAAATATTTTTATAGGGTCAGGTATTCCTGTTTTTATGAAATACTTGTCCCAAACAATATCGCTGATTAATATTGTAAGGATATTTAATTTAGTAAGCTCTTTAAGACGCAAAAATGCCGGCAGTAAATTTAAATCCATGTCACGCAAACGCTCGCTTTTATCTAATATTATAACAATTGGACTATTGACGTTACTATCAGACTGGATTGACTGAAGATGATCAATAAAAGTCATCAGATTGTCACACTTAAGATTATTTTTAAAATCATCTAGTGATTTTTCGTTGCCGTAATTGTTTATGTCATTCAAGATGTACTCGAACAAACTTTTGCTACTAGGATGCTCGATGCAATTAATCACAGAGTGTCTGTAAGCGAGATGCTTGAGCAGAGTCTCTACGAGCAGAGACTTTCCAGTTGACAAGTGACCGTATATAAACAAACTTTGCGGCATTGGTTGATCGCTATCGCCAATCAGCGAGTATAACAAACTAATTATTTTATCTCGGCAGAGAATCCTGTCACGCATGTACTTTAGACACTCCTCCATTTTTTTTAACTTATAATTACGATGATTAAATTAGTTTTATTAATTATTATTAATAGTGTGAGTTATTATCAGTAGTTTTCCTTGATTACGTGTTTTTTATACCTGAAAGAGAAACGAAAATATTTCTCATATACTTTTGTTTTTTTCATAATCAAGTCTACTGGTTTTAGTTTTGTAAATATTATTTAGATTATTTGATAAATAAATATTTAAGTTTATTTTTACCTGAGCTAGAAACATAAGCAATTCATCAAGACTTTTGTTGAATTCACTTGGGGTCAGACGGAATACTTCTAATGTTGATTTGTAATGGCTATATTGTTGTAGGAACTGAAATAAAAATAAATTATTATTTTTATTGTTATACACAAAAACTTTTTTAATTGCTAAAAAAAAAAATTAAATATTTGAATAAGCATATTGTAAAATACGAAAAATTTTCTGATCTGTTAGTTTAATAATTATTTTAAAAATTGAAAAAATAAAAAAACAAAAAAAAAATTCTTGTATTTAATAAAAACTAATTGTTAATAATTGTAATTGTTAAAAATAATAACAATATAAATTACCTCTTCTTTATATGACTCTGAATCACGTTTTATCAAGTTTTGAAGTTGGGGTAAATTATGAGCCAATTGATTATTATGTCGAACCATTTTATACTTGACTAATTTCCAAACTGAAATAAATGAATTATGTTAATAATTAAATAAAATTTAGTGGCTTTTAATTATTATTCTTACCATTAATGAAATAAACTTAACCTCTCAATTAGAAAAGAAACACGCGCTCGTTTGCGCGTATTGTAAATGAATTTGGCGGAATTATTTTATGATGGCGTCGTGCTATCGCTCTCATGAAAATACGGGTTGCAGTCAACTAGTCAGACTGACAACATTCCGAATTAATAAATTACTAGAATTTAAATTTGCGCGCGCAAATTTGAATTCTGGTATTTTCATATTTTTCATTTAAATTATATGAGTGGACTAGAACTTGGAAAGTTAATATGAAATGTAATTTAAAATAATTAATTTTACAAATTTTAAAATTCCAAAAAATATAATATTGAATAGAGGGAAAAACTAAAGCTATATTTTAAGAATCTTTTAAGGTCACAAAGTCTCAATAAATAAAAAACATAACAACGAAAATTTTTACGCCAAAATGAATGAACAGACGAACACTCATTTAGCCAAAAAATGTAAATATATCATTATTTGGATGAGTAATTTTCGGCCGAATCATTATTCGGATGGATGAGTATTCGGATGAATATACGCCGGAACGATGAAAATTAATTTAGCTGACATCTAAAAATTTTTAGAATTTTTTTTTACTGAAAAATTATATAAAAAAAAAATAAAAAAAAAATTGCACATGTAGAAAATTAAAAAAATTATACATGCAATTTTTTAAAAATATTTTTTTGTTCTAATTTAATTATTTAAAAAAAATCAAAGAATTAAAAACGTCGGCTAACTTTATTATTATGTCGGAACGAACCTTTTTCGAAATTAAATTAATTTTAACTCTTGAGAAATATAAGATTTATGTTTGTCTATATTCAAGAGCTCGGTCTTTTATAATTTACAAAATTGTTTTTCGGCTGATATTATATTTAAACTAATGTATTTTATAAACTTTGAATGTAGCGGAATTTAAAATTTTCTAGAGTTTTGATAATTCGAAATGTTGTCGATCTGACTAGTTGACCGCAATCCATGAAAATACATAAACCTAAAAATGGCGCGCATTTCTTGTAAATACACAAAAATGTAGACTTAAATTTAAAGTCACGTGATTTCACCACGTGTTGTCACCTATCATATGAAAATTTTGTTTACAATTTTGTCGGCTAAGTTATAGGTTAAAACTCATTCAGATGACGGATAAATAATAATTTATTTAATGTTTAAAAAATTAAAATGAATAATCAAGAAGAATTCGTTACCTATGAAAATGAAATGGAAGATGAAGCTAGAAACATAAGCAATTCATCAAGACTTTTGTTGAATTCACTTGGGGTCAGACGGAATACTTCTAATGTTGATTTGTAATGGCTATATTGTTGTAGGAACTGAAATAAAAATAAATTATTATTTTTATTGTTATACACAAAAACTTTTTTAATTGCTAAAAAAAAAAATTAAATATTTGAATAAGCATATTGTAAAATACGAAAAATTTTCTGATCTGTTAGTTTAATAATTATTTTAAAAATTGAAAAAATAAAAAAACAAAAAAAAAATTCTTGTATTTAATAAAAACTAATTGTTAATAATTGTAATTGTTAAAAATAATAACAATATAAATTACCTCTTCTTTATATGACTCTGAATCACGTTTTATCAAGTTTTGAAGTTGGGGTAAATTATGAGCCAATTGATTATTATGTCGAACCATTTTATACTTGACTAATTTCCAAACTGAAATAAATGAATTATGTTAATAATTAAATAAAATTTAGTGGCTTTTAATTATTATTCTTACCATTAATGAAATAAACTTAACCTCTCAATTAGAAAAGAAACACGCGCTCGTTTGCGCGTATTGTAAATGAATTTGGCGGAATTATTTTATGATGGCGTCGTGCTATCGCTCTCATGAAAATACGGGTTGCAGTCAACTAGTCAGACTGACAACATTCCGAATTAATAAATTACTAGAATTTAAATTTGCGCGCGCAAATTTGAATTCTGGTATTTTCATATTTTTCATTTAAATTATATGAGTGGACTAGAACTTGGAAAGTTAATATGAAATGTAATTTAAAATAATTAATTTTACAAATTTTAAAATTCCAAAAAATATAATATTGAATAGAGGGAAAAACTAAAGCTATATTTTAAGAATCTTTTAAAGTCACAAAGTCTCAATAAATAAAAAACATAACAACGAAAATTTTTACGCCAAAATGAATGAACAGACGAACACTCATTTAGCCAAAAAATGTAAATATATCATTATTTGGATGAGTAATTTTCGGCCGAATCATTATTCGGATGGATGAGTATTCGGATGAATATACGCCGGAACGATGAAAATTAATTTAGCTGACATCTAAAAATTTTTAGAATTTTTTTTTACTGAAAAATTATATAAAAAAAAAATAAAAAAAAAATTGCACATGTAGAAAATTAAAAAAATTATACATGCAATTTTTTAAAAATATTTTTTTGTTCTAATTTAATTATTTAAAAAAAATCAAAGAATTAAAAACGTCGGCTAACTTTATTATTATGTCGGAACGAACCTTTTTCGAAATTAAATTAATTTTAACTCTTGAGAAATATAAGATTTATGTTTGTCTATATTCAAGAGCTCGGTCTTTTATAATTTACAAAATTGTTTTTCGGCTGATATTATATTTAAACTAATGTATTTTATAAACTTTGAATGTAGCGGAATTTAAAATTTTCTAGAGTTTTGATAATTCGAAATGTTGTCGATCTGACTAGTTGACCGCAATCCATGAAAATACATAAACCTAAAAATGGCGCGCATTTCTTGTAAATACACAAAAATGTAGACTTAAATTTAAAGTCACGTGATTTCACCACGTGTTGTCACCTATCATATGAAAATTTTGTTTACAATTTTGTCGGCTAAGTTATAGGTTAAAACTCATTCAGATGACGGATAAATAATAATTTATTTAATGTTTAAAAAATTAAAATGAATAATCAAGAAGAATTCGTTACCTATGAAAATGAAATGGAAGATGACGTTGATGATGATGATGACGTTTGTGATGAAACAGAAGAGGAAGATATTTTAGTTTACGTTGAATTTGAAGGTACATCAGAGTCTACTATCTTTTGCAATGAAAAACTTCAACTAGATATGATTGGTTTAGACATGGAGCATCCGATTATGCAGGTCAATGGAAAGGTAATTTTTATTTGTTGTTTTGTCACAAAAAGTACATAACTGTTTATTATTTTTAATGTTTACTGTTTTAGCATTATGAAGGAACGTATGAGGATGATGTAGGAACGAGCTTATTCTTCAAGAAAGACCCTAATGCAGTCATTGATGATCCAGTTTTTGACAAACCAAATAATATTAAGTATTTCGGCAAAGTTGATAAAGTTCTCAAGATGAAAAGAATTTTTGTTAAGCCGAGAGTTGAAGTCTTAGGGAATTCTGAACATCCAAGTTGTATGCCTAATATGAAAACTATTCAAGACTTCGGAATTCCACCTGATTATCAAAAAAATGGTAAGGACATTATCAAATTTTTTGTTCAAATAAATTTCAGTTTGCTTTTATTCATAATACATTACTCACCAAAATTAAGAGAAAAAAAAAATGCAAATTTTTTTCAATTTTCGACGGGCTGTACTTCAGCGGAAAATGATTGTATCGCAAAAAAAAAAGCACTTTAATTCTCCAAGACTCTAGTTTTTGGATTTTCCAAATTGTCGGTCTTTTCTTACGCTCTACGGGCTCGGAAAAATTTTTTCAGACAAAACGATCTTATGGAACAGATAGCTTGTTTATTCAGCTTCAATTTCATTTTCCATTGAGCTTGATACGACTATTTGTCGCGGAGATATCCAAGATTAAACAAAAAAGGACGCTTATATCTTTCACTGGAAATATCTCTGCAATCAATAATCGTACAGCAAAAAATAGGACAGTTTTGGAAACTAGAAAAAATTTTGAATGAAATTCGATCAAAAAATTCCAGAAAAAAAAATCTTATCGATGTACAATACCGCTTTAAAAAAAGTTGAAAAAAGTGACTTTTTCCCTTATTTTGGTTAATCAACTGTATCTTCATTAATATCGACGAAGAAGTTAGATATTGCAGGAATTTTTACACCTCAATGTATTTCTGAAAACCCTGGAAATTTTCAAATCGATTTATTGAGCAGTTATTCCGCTTCGAGTATCCAAAATTTTTAAAAAATTAAAGGAACAAGATTTTCATTCATTATTGTGGCGTAATCTTCTTAAAAATCAAAAGTTTGTTTTTTTATAGTTGTACTCTCAATTGTGAATCGGCATATCAATAAATTTAAATGAAAAAAATTAAAAAAAAAAAATTTTTTTTTAATTTGGTTAAAACCTAAATAGTAAAACTTGAACTAAAATGATCGAAAATTGAAAAAAAAAATTTTTTTATTCCTTTAATTTTTATCAGTAGTGAAAAAATTTTTCACAATCATTGTAATTACATATTTATGAAATTAAAATTTGTTTTCACAGCTCTAAAATTATGGACAGAAAAAAGAAACGAGCGGATGAACGCATTAGACGAATACATAGAAAAGCAAAAACAACGTGAAGAAAAAAGACGACAAGGTATTGAATTAAACTCGGAATCAGATGATGACATGCCATATGCATTGAACATTGAAAATCCCAACGAGCCTCCAATTGACCTAACCACTATTGCAAATGATAAAAATACCAAACCTAATTATAAAAGTAAATACAGAGAGATCAACCAAGGGCTGACGGTAATTGATCCAGGCCCATCGACATCCAAAGACAGCGTTCCTTGGATTAATCCTAAACTAGAAGCTGACTCTGACTCTGATGATGAATCACTTAAGCGTGATGAAGCTGTACCAACAAGAAAACCTGAGCAAAGTAGCGACGAGTACAATGAAGATAATATTGACGAAAACGAGGCTGCTGAAATTTTAAATCGTGACCCAGATGATATTGTGGCTAGTTGTTTACTGGCTAATGACGAAACACCGATGGATCAAGACACTCCCCTTAATGATAATGATAAAAATGGTGATAATGAAAATGATGACACTGACATGAATGAAGAGGAGATTAACAATTCCGAATCATCGGATACTATTGAAGATAAAAAAGCAGAGAAGGAGAAAAAACGCGAGGCCAAAATGAAAGAAATCACAGATAGGCTGAAGAAAAAAGCCAGAGATGAAAAAACAATTTCGGAGACATAATAAAAAAGATTCATTTTTATATCAAGTAATTTATATACAATTATTTGTAAATTTGATACAAAGAAATATTTTATTTTACAAGTTCTGGATTGGTTCATTTTTTAACCGATATTTTTATTTTTACAGTTTTAAGTCAATGATTATTAGCTGCGCTGCAAAACTTGGAATGTTTTATTATTATTTAAATATTTTGATTTTTAATTATAAAAAGCTCCGGGTATAAATTTAAGTTTTTTTCACCAGACAAGATCACTGGGCAGTTCATCTGGATAATCGCCAGTCAAACAAGCAGTGCAGTGACCGACATAACTACTGTGGCGATTATCCATCCCGTTCCTGACAGCAGCCACGAGTCCGTCGACAGATAAATACGCCAGTGAGTCTGCTCCAACATGCTTAGCGAGTTTTATGCTGTCCAGTCTATTTGCTATTAACTCTTCACGAGTTGGAATATTTATTCCCATGTAGCATGGGTATTTCAGTGGTGGAGATGCGATTCGTATGTGTACCTACGTAGTAATCATAAAAGTACATATAATTAATATTTAAAAATTTCAAGTATTGAAAATTGAAATAAAAGGTAAAAAATTACTTCTTTAGCGCCAGCATCTCGCAGAAGTTTTATGATAGGACCAATAGTATTTCCTCTTACTATTGAATCATCAATAAGAATCAGTTTTTTTCCTTTGAAATTCTCCGAGAGTGCTCCGAATTTTTTGGCTACTCCAAGTTGCCTTAACCGCGTACTAGGTTGAATAAACGTTCTTCCGACGTATCTATTCTTGCAAAGCACTTCTGCAAAGGGAATTTTGGACTGGAGAGCATATCCATGTGCTGCAGCTGTTCCTGATTCAGGTACCGAACTTACGATGTCTGCTTCTATTGGAGATTCAATTGCTAGGACTCTACCACATTGCATTCTTACTGAATACACCATTTGACCTATTAAATAATTTATTTTTTTTTTTTTTTTTTTTTATTTCAGATCGTAAACGTTTCATGAGTTATTAAAAAGCTTGAACGGGTATTACAATAATTTTTTTATGCTAAATGGAAGTGAGCCCAATTTAACTATTTATTAAAAAATTGATAGACTCTGAAGCCAAAGCTACCTAAGAACCTTACAGTAGTCACAGAAATAATAACGAAATATTTAATGAGAGTGATTACTATTTCGCATAAAAATAACACAAATAATTGTTGGAAGCAGACAAAATGGTGACATAGAAACATTTAGTGTCGGCAGATTGATTCCAGTACAATTCCACGTAAGAACCACTATTATATAAAAAGGCACCTACAAGGACGAGGGTGATACTACACTGATAAAAAGACTTCTTAAAGTTTAAAAAGATTTCTTAATAGTTAACAAATTATTCATTAGAGACCATTTTTTAGCATTAGAAAAATATTTATTACCATTTAAAATGATTTTTTAGTATTTAAGAAATAAGCATCAGATTTATTAAATATTAAGAAATCATTTTGAATAGGACAAAATGTTTGGTTAATGCTAAAAAATGGTCTCTAATAAATTATTTGTTAACAATTAAGAAATCTTTTTAAATCTTAAGAAATCCTTCTTTCAGTGTAATAACCATATAAGTCAAATAAATCTAGGATGGAACTAATTCCCCTTTCGGATTGAACTGAGTTCAATGAAAATTAAGCTTAATAGCATGTACGTGGTAATTAATACCATCAAAAGTTTTTCTTTACTACAAAAAGACTTAAGTTCTATTCAAGATAATGACCAGTTTAATCTTGTTTTTTCCGTGTAATAAGTTCACTTTACTGTCTTTCTATTTATCAAACGTTCACAAAAGTTCATGAAGTGCTGGTAAAATAGAAAAGCATTAAAGTAAACTTAATGCCATTTTCTTAAACACAACAGTATTAATGAAAGAAATTGAAATACTATACTTTATAATAAATGTAAATAAATTATAGCCCATAGAAATTAGTGTATAAGTTCATTGGTCATTGATCCGAAAAATTCTATTTTGAAATATTCTGATATGAAACTGGATAATATAACGTTTTAACGAAAATCTAAATGCATCCCAAATAAACTCACTGATTATAAGTGTCGTTATTACATCACTACACGCGTACATACCTCAAATTTTTATGAGGAGATGCAAATTATATATTCACACTTGGTTATTTTTATGAATGGAAAAAATGTTATGGTTATAATTACGATCATAAAATTTTATTGTTACTATCCTAGTATGACATTGGTAAAAATATGACTTTGGTATTATCAGCTAACATTATGAAAATAATTACTATGAGAATGATAATAGTTATCATGTCCTTATGCAAAAGCTACAACCCACGTGTTTTAAAAATTTTTTTCAAATATTTTTCTTCATCCCTCGGTCGAAAGTACGTACTTTCGTCCCTAATAGCAGGGATGAAAGTTTAACATTTACTCCCGGCGAGAAATATACGTGCGCCCTCTGTAACGACGGGAGGAAAAAATTTCTAATGCATAGTTACACTCGTAACTTGGGACTATTTATCCCGTCGCTATAGCAAATTGTTAACCGCTGTCATTTCTGGTGCTACCTCTAACCTTTAAAATAATTATCAATGTTGTTTACTCGTCGGTTAATTTAATATTAAAGTATTATTAATCTCAATTCAATACCCCAGTAAAAATGAATAATACGTTGTCATCTGAATGATACTGAAGTTAGCTGTCAGCTGTCAATTTTGAAAATTTTTATAGCAAATGAATTATAATAAAAAAATGCTTCTAAAAATTTACACTTGTAATTTTTATTAATTTTCACATGTGAAATTTTTTAACTAAATTTTTTTATGATAATTTAATTGCCATAAAATTCAGTCTGAAAAATTTTGTTAATTATTTATTTATATATAAAATGCATTTGTTATTTTTTTTTCGCAAATGTAAAATTTATCATTTCATTAAGCATCTCAAATAATTTATTATACAAACAAAAATTCATTAATTAAAATTCTCTTGATGAATTTTAACAATAATTATCAATTTAAATAATCTTTAATGATTCGTTTGTATTTATTGGAAAATATATATAAAACCATAATAATTAATTTTTTTTTTGTAATTTCAAATAAAAAACATTAATGAATTTTATTTTTCAAGTTTTTAATATGAAAATTAAAAATTTTCTTGAATTTTTTCTCATTAAATATTGACATTTTTTAAGATATAAGCTCATCCCAATGTTACACTCATCAAGAGCTTTCATTTGAGTTCCCACATACATTTTTGATATATTTTTTATATATAAATATATATAAATATATAAAATATATAAAAAATTGATGTGGGTACTCAAATGAAAGGTCTCGATGTTCAAAAAATTAAAAAAAAAAAAATGTTCATTTTTAAAAAATTTAAATAACTATGAGTGGAATTAAAAAAAATACAGTTTTAATTTAATAAATGAAACAAAGTCAAAATTTAAAAAATATCGACTGACTTTATTATTATTAAATTTTTTTCGAAATAATTTTTTATTAGTTTCCTTTAAATATGAAACTGACCTAAATATTCTACAGAAGCATCAACAATTACCAAACTCATGAAATCAGCGTTGTTTAATTCAAACAGATCGCAGAGAGAATACGGAATAAAATTCTCGAATTTCCATCATTACAACGCTATCGAGTTCTGTTCTCATTATGCTAAGCACTAAAATCGATAGCACGAAAGGGGGAGCGTAACATGAATACTATTACCCAGCGTGTACATACAGCAGCCACATAAGTGGTTGCATTGATAGAACAGAGCGTGGGTCTAGTTTGTTTCCAAGCAAATAGCCAGAGCCCCGAAATATTTTGAGCAATAAAATATCTTTGATATAAATGTTTGTTCCGGGAGTTTGTTTTTTGTGTTTAAAGTTATATTTATATATTTTTTTTAGATAAAACTCGTTGATTGAATCCTTGAATTAGAAAAAAAAGCATTCAATATTTGCATCGCTTTGGAAAAAAATAAAAAGTGTAGGTATATATCGGTGAGTGGAAGCCGAGACCGGTATTGCGATTGGATATCGTCGAAAATGACGGAGTTAAAAAAAACTAAAATAGGAATAAAAAAAAAATATAATAAAATCGGATGCCGAGCTTTAAAATTATGCTCTTGAATATATTTTTTTTCCTTTTGTTATATTTTTATTTTCATTTTACGTTCGTTTGCCGGCGCTTCGGGAGCCAAAATTGATGCACATAAATTTCACCTTCGGCCGAACGGATCCAATTCCATCGAGAAAGGCTAACGGATGATACGTCGCTCTGTAACGCTTTTGCCCTTACGGCAATATATGTATTTGTATTATACATTCCCTGATTTATACAATAAACTCTACTGTTACCAAATTATCATAATTATTTCGGGGATTAATACTTTTGAGCTTTTACTACTGGTTAGAAAAATAATTATCAAAATTATTTGGATAGATAAGCAGTCTCCATTCATTTAAAATGAACATTGAATAAGTTAAGGTCAAAAGTATGAGCTTTAAGTCGAGAAAAATCGAAGAAAGTCGGAAAATTCAAAGAAACGTTAAGAAAAATCAACAAAGTTGAAGAAAATTCCGAAAAGTTCAAGAAAAATTTAAAAATGTTTATAAAAGTCGAGAAAATTAAGAAAAAAATCGAGGAAAATAAAAAAAAAAGTCGAGAAAAATGGCGGTAAGTCGAGGAAAATTGAGAAAAGTCGGGAAATTTAAAGAAAATTCTACAAAATTCAAGAAATATCGGGAAAATTCAAGAAAAATTGAGAAGTGTATACAAAAGCTGAGAAAAATCAGGAAAAGTCGAGGAAAATTGAGAAAACTCAGAAAATTTTAAGAAAAGTCTGCAAAGTTTAAGAAAATTCTATGAAAATTTACAAACGTTTACAAAAGCCGAGAAAAATCGAAAAAAATGAGGGAAAGTCCAGGAAAACTGAGAAAAGTTGGGAAATTTAAGGAAAATCTACTAAGTTCTTGAAAATTCAAGGAAAATGATGAAATATTTACAAAAATCGAGGAAAAGAAGGAAAAGTCGACAATTAAACAACTAAAGTTTTTTTTTCTCGAAATGAAGCAACAAAAGAGAAAATAGGAGAAACTAATCGATAAAAGATGAAAATTGACCGTCCGAAAGGCATAATTTAGGAGCGTAGGAGCAGAAGCACCAGCGCAGGAGAGAAGTAAAACAAATTACCATCGTAAAATTAACTATAGTCCAGTAATAGAACAATACGATAGCTTTAATGTTGAAAGCATTTGCATCGGAGTGGACGTTCCGTTAGTAATCGTAGCCCAATAATCCAGCTTCTCGTTGGATGTTATCGAGCTAATGACAAAACTACAGGCTTTGGACCCTGGCACAGCCCTCCTGCCCGGTATCTATTCTCGCAGCGAGTGAAGTCAACGAAAAGGACCAAGTTGTCGCTACAGAATAGAGCGCAGAATTACGACGCCCTCATTCACCAACGCGGAACTCTGTCCGAATGATAATTTAGCAAGAGGCAGCCCCCCACCCTCTCCTCAATATCCTTTAGCTGTCGAACCTTTAAATCCACCCTTTGATTACGCTACCCCTTCGAGCCTGCTCGCGATCAGACGGCATTCCGATTCCCGTCATCCGTTTTACCCCAAAATTTACTCTTTCCCAATTCCCTTATCCTCCATCGGCATCAAAATCGACATCGCCATCACAAATACCATCGCCAATACCCAGATCCTCTAATTATATTCACTCAGTCTGACTCCGGGGGGTCCTATTACGTTTTACACCTTTCATTATGCCAAAACTCGACCTATTAGTCCTTAAAATTATCAGCGGACTTTTTTTTTTAGAAATATCAATTTATAATTCTTGGAAAAAAATTTCTTTGGAGAATTTAATGATAAAACTTGACAGAATTCATTATAATCTTGGGCGCCATTTTTTCATTTTTTTATTACAGCGATAATCTTTTAAATTAAAGTAAAATTTTGCGGACTAGTCCTTAAAAAATTTTTTTTTCTATTAAAATAATGAAATTTATTTTTACAATTTTTGTAAATAATTTTTTTATTGTAGTTTGATAAATTTAAAAATTATCGATAATTTTTTTTTTTAATTAAAAAAATTTAATAATTAGAAAATAAAATTAATTTTTTTTTTAACTACTAATCTAAGAATTATTAATAAATTTATTAAAAAAAAAATAAACTACCAAGCTAATGATAAAAATTACCGGAATTATTGATAAGTTATAAAGTTTGTCAATAAATTTACGGACCAGTCCGTAAAATAAAAATTTAACTTCATCTTGGACTACTTTTGATTGCCAGTAACGATCATTGAGACAGTCACCATTCGACAATGACTTATTTATTGGCGCAATTATATCACCGCATTAGTTATGCTAATTGCGGTGAGAGGGAACGAAGATAATAAATTCCAATAAAATTGCCGGAGCGATTATTATTAATCGGATATTTATCTGTGCCACGGTACGGATAATACGGTAGTTGGTTTGGCGCCCAACGTCGACAATTATTAACTACAAACTCAATTCAATATTATTATTTTTGAGCGCACAATTAATAATGAATTTCCATAACCCTGGTCTTATTTTTTCCTCGGCATATTTTAATATCCGACATTCTGGAAGTAGGTGTAGTTTGTGTACCGGTACGAGCAATGCATAAATTAACCGGCGAAACTCGTTAAGGAAATAACTGCGTTCTAAAGACGTCCGAAATAAATCATTGTTCGAATAATAAGACGATAATCGGACGGGGGTTTTATCAACTACGTCAATAATTTTAAACTTTCGTCATTGTCAGCACACTGATAGAAGAATTTAGATTTATTTAATAAGATTTAGTAATAATTTCTAAATGATTTATTAAAGCTCATTTAATTTAGCCAAATATTAAACAAATTAAATTTTCAACTAAATTTAACACCATAAATTCATTTAATAAAAAAAACGCCGAGAAATTCCGCTAGGTGGCTACTATTCTCGCAGTTAGAATTTTAAAATTTGAGTATTTAGTCATTAATTTATTTAACCTAAAAAATACTTGAGTAAAAATTTAAAATAATTTATTAAAAAATAATAAAATTACTTAAAGCCGTACGAAAAAATTTTTAATAACTCTAATAGCCAGTCCGTTATTGAGCTCTTATGTTATCAGCGATGGGATGTACCGTGGCCGGCAATAATAACAATAGGAATAATTTAGGGAGTAATGAAAAAATAACGAGAAAGTGGGTTGCATGTTTTAACGCGCTTAGCGATAGTAATATTCAAAAGAAGTAGGCGTCTACCTCCTTGAGAACGTTAAACACTGGCGAGGCACTATATTAGCACACAAGAGCCCAAAAGTAGATGAACTATATGCAACACAGTAGACTAGACGTGTTGATTATAAACTAATAGGCCTTGAATTATAGAGATATTATGCAACGCGTGAGGGTTTATTACCGCCGTGTCATAATTCCCGCGAAATTATTAAGGAAGGAAACCTCTGTCTCGCAGTATAAGAAAGCTTAGGTATGTTATCTACTCGAGATTTAAGAGCACTCGGTTAAATATATTATTATTCCCTAATTTATTCGTTATCGCCCGAAAATACTCCTCTACTCGCCATTTAAACGGACAACTTTTTTTAATTAATTTAGATTTAGATCCAACGAGGAATCCCAGCGATCTCTCAAGACATTTCTGATCGAGGAATGCTCTAAGAAATGAACTTCCCAGGTCCTTGATCTTGAGCCTTCATATTCTGAAGGAACTCCATTATTAATCGGATATTAGCTATGATTAAAATATTTTGGACTCTGCATTTGAGATATTTTATTGATGGGAACGTTTTAAGAGTGAGATGTCGCTAAAGTTTTAAGTTAATTTTTTTTTTATTATTTTTTAAGTAGTTTTTTGGGTTCTAAGAGTAAAAAAAATCTAAAAAATTTTTAAGAGGTCGCTCCAAATTTTTTTAAATTTCAAAAATCTAATTTTT
>JZSA01008047.1:0-12713 GCA_000956155.1 Cotesia vestalis
CAATCAAGGAACAGGCGCTAACAGCTGCCCTGAAATCACGGATCTGACCATCAATAAAGTTCCTGTAAACAGTAAGTACATCTACTCTCAATAAATCCGTAAACAGTCTCAAACGAAGGCGTGGTAAATTCGTACTTCAAAAACGTCCCACATAAATAATTAAAACAACGGAATTCAAACCTCCGTTGCGTATTCTTTAAACTGTTAGTCCAAACCTCCAAGGGATATGAAGGAATTTACACAGCACGTAGTTACTTTAGATTTATCAACTTCCTTAGCGCAACTTGGATGATACACAAGTTTACACGTTTTACACTTTACCGGCTTGGTTACTGGTCTTTTGCATCTAAAACAGTTCATAACATACACTAGGCATGAGAGTGATATACATCAATTTGAACAGCTGTCAGTTTCAAAAGTAAACAAATGCTGTATGTTTCTGTGCTTTGTGGCGCCACCTGTAGTATGATGCTGGTATCAGGTAGAAACTACACTATAGTGGTAAAGTGCTTTAGTAAAAGCGTTAACAACACTTTGGTGAGATGTCTTTGCTCAAGTCTTGAGTAGATTCAATAACCTCCAAATTTATAATGCGTTGAAAGAAAGATTTACAGCTCAGCTTCCAGTTTATCAAAATTCACACTGATATGCAATCTAGGAAGATTGCAATTTAACGCTTGCAATGGTAACTGGAAACAAGAAAGCCCGAGGGCATATAACGCAGAAAAATATCCAAAAAATAAGAGCGATTTGAAAGACGTGTTTATGATACTTACGTGACTTTAGCTTTTTTTCTTGCAGAACTTATAAAAAATACATTTAGCAGAACTTATAAAAAATAAATGCAAAAATTGTTTGTAAATTACAAAAATTTTATTTTTATTAACAAATATATTGACTGAATTACTTTTCAAGTTAAAAACTCATACCCATACACAGTAAAAAATTTTTCGTCATTGCGTCAAAAAATTTTGTGTTAAATATTTAACACTTTTTTGGGTTGATTTAACATAATGATTGTTAAATTTACACATAAAAATGTTAAATATTTAACACAAAAATTTTTAACATTAAATTCTTTGACGCAATAACGTAAATTTTTTACTGTGTACGGAGTATCGTTCGAGGCTAGGCTATTAATGCTTGGACAAGGATCAGCGCCTTATGATCAGCCTATGAATGGCTCACCATCGACCGCTCTACTAAGCTCATAGCAACGACAAACGATCATCAGACGTTGCTTGGCCGATAATGTGATAAATTTTCTGCTATGCATCTCCTCTAAATATCACATCAGGTGTTTCTAAAATTTTAGTTACTGGCATTATTGAATATTTATTGGAAATAACAAACATTCTCAAACGAATAAGTTAGGTGATAAATTTACCGTTTTTATTAGCGAAAATTTTTCAATTAGTTATTCATTAATTACTCATAAAAATTGAGAAAATTAAATACCTATAAAGCGAATTATTGGTATGCATTGGAATAAAATACTTGTTGATCATTTGAATAGCTAAACTGAATTCATTCTGTTAACTACGGCATGCAGCGCAGTTGGTAATGTTCGAGACTTCCACGCAGACGGACCAGGTTCGATTTCCATCGCATTTTAGTCTTATAATTTTTTTCAAGGAACTTCGATAGACTCGCCGCTCCTGTGCAACCCGAGGACGAAATTAAAAATCTACATAACAATACGACTAAAAAAAATCCAGCCTTGGCCCAATGAAAAATCCGATTCTCGGCCGATCATCAAGAATCGGATGCCTATCATCGTCCAATGATCGACTGATCCTTATTCTTTGTATGGGCAGAGCCTTTAACTGACCCTCACTACTGATTTTTTAATTAAAAATTATTTTTCTAATTCTAATCAAGAATCAAAATCCAGCCATGTCCGCCCAGCATTTGATTTTTAAATTAAAATCTTATTTTCCCCGTCGACTTTGCTCAAATCTTGTGCCTGTGATAAATCAATAAAAACAACCTCACTTACATTAATACGTGCATTATTACCGACACACTTACTCTAGTCTACACTAGCGCACGATCTCACACATTCACCTAGCATCACGTACGTTCGCAATACACGGCCAGTCCGCCCCACTCTCGGTCTACTGCGTGAGAAGCCGGCAGCAGCTCTGGCGACTTACCCTCGCCTCCTCTACTGCCTTTTGATTCTTCTGTACATATATGTAAATATATTGTAACAGTTTTACCTGCTCAGGTTGGCCCCTAATCAATTTTATAAATAGCTAACAAAATTAACAACAACAATAATTATCAGAGCGCCACCAGGATTTTTTATCACGGTTCCTGGAACCGGTCCAGAGCAGAGAATTTTTTTATCTTAGGGTAGAGAGAGTGGAGGAAGATGCTGTTGAATAATAAAGATTTAATTAACAATATATTGATATTTATTAACAATAAAAATTAACAAAAGAAAAATTTATCAAATATTAACTAAAATTCACTCACACACTCACACTATAATTTATTAAAACTTACAAACTACAGCCTAACTATCGGCTGACCAGGACAACTTAAAACTATAGCCTAACTGTCGGCTTACCAGGACCAACGAGTCTCTCTGTGCAAAGACTGCAGTGCGACAGAGACCGTCTAGCCTAACTATCGGCTAACCAGGACCAACGATTTACTCTGCACAAAGACTGCAGTGTGACGAGATCGTCTAGCCTAACTATCGGATTTCCAGAACCAACTTAACACTATTAACACTCTCTGTCACTCTCTATTACCCACACTTATCTTCACACACATAACCCACACATTTGTAATGACTTTATTTTATAAATTTTATTTTGACAAAATCAATTGTAATTGAATTTAATTAAAAATTTTAAATTAATTATTCAATCATTATTATTTACTGAAACGACAATTTCAAATTAACAATCAAATTCCAAATGACTCAATGAACATTCAATTTCTAATACCGATTGTAAATTTTAATTCTGTATTAAAATATTAAATAGATTAAAATTCCTAATTAATTTATAGTTATGGTCTTAATAATATAACAATAATCGATTAAAACAATTGGTCTTCATTTCTCTAATTAATAACCAAGAATTATTTTAATAATTATTTTAATCTCAATAATGCTCAATAATCAAGTTGAAAATTATTAACATAAAATTACTGACGAAAATTAATTAGTTATAACTGAATTTCCCTGTGAAATTTTCAACACGAAACAACTAATTTCTTGGACTTAATGTCCACGCTATTAATTACGAATTTTTAGTAGATTTTAATTTATCTAGTCCACGGAATTAATCCCAAAATAAATTAATTAATATTTAATAAATAAAATAATTTACAATATAAAATATTTTCAATAATTAATTCCTAATATAATTTTCAATAAAATCCTAATAATTTTCCAAATTATAAAAATCGACAAAAGTCGAAGCATTCATTTTCTTAGCTATAACATTCGCTAGTTTAGTTGTCTTTGACCTTGGGTGTTTGGAATTTACTGCGACACAAAATGTACTGACGCTCAACCAAAAATTCCACGAGTAAAATGTTTGTAGATTTTTTTTCAAGCAACAAAATTAATTACTTTTTCTGGCGTTAATTGTTATAAAATTACAACAATTAATCAAACGACTTTTCTAGATGTTAATTATTTTAATTGATTAATTTTATTTATTAAATCTTTCCCGCAAGGTCGATTGAGTGACTCTTGGGTATAAACCCCCAGGAAAATCACTCAATCCAAGCTAGCTAATGTTTCACTATTAATTATTAATAAAAATTATATATAAAATAATAAATTGAGAAGAGGTAAAATGAACCGAGTGTAAACCGCGGTCCACTTTCCGCCCACGGAGTAATGATTGATACCTTGACGAACAAAACGATGATCTAACTCACTCGTTGAGGATGAAGTCCTAGTTGTAGTTGGCTTCGTTCGTCTCGTCACTACTCCGGAGATCGGTCCTTCTTGATTTCGGTGGCACTGTGTCTGGCGGTCACACTACTTCTCCCTTTTCCACTGCACGGCTCACCTATTTTAACCCAAGACTACCCCCTCCTATTCTCCCTTTAGGTCTGAAGATCGAGACGCGCCAGTGCTATGTCGAATAGTTATCGACATCCGGTGACTTATCGATTTAGGGTAATTTAACCCTGTTACAATATGATCATTTATAAATATATACGATTATATGTACATATTGAAAAATTATATATGAATAGATGCAACAATTTTTGAATGAATATAGAGCTTTTAATCCTGATTTTACCGAGTATTTTTTCAATTTTAAAGTAATTATAACGTCTGAAGGAACGGAGCTCCTTAAAAATATTGTAGAATAATTTCTGCGATTTAATGAATATCTAGATAATTTTATAAATGTACATATAAATATCAGGTAATTATTTACAACTAGGGTCAACCTATGCTAAGCTATGTTATTTTTTTTTTTTTAATCAAATTAAACAACTTTTTTTTCATTTTAGTTTTTTTATGTAGTTTTAAAAAAAATATGTCAAAGACATCAGTAAAGTTAATATAGAAATTGTGGTAGGGAAAATCGAACTTCCCATGGTCGTTATCGACCACCTTATTGACACCAAGATAAATCAGGGCTTTCCTTTACCGCTCGATTTTGACAAGAAGTTTAGACTTGTCACCGGGCGTGCAAATTAAAAGTCCCCACTGCTGTTCCCAAAAACGAACCGGGGTTGACAATAGGAAAGTTTGAGAACTTGGAATTGAAGGTTATAAAAGAGCTGGCAAAAAAAACATTGACGCTTTTTGAGCCAGTGACGCTTTGAGACAGTGAGGCTTTTTGAGCTAGATTTGATAATAGAAAAAAATTTATGTGAGCATAAGCGCTGTTTCATTCTGAACACGATGATATAGGGTTGACTGCAAAAAATTCGGTCTTAATAGAGGTTGACAAATTTTGAAGATTTCAAATTCAACGCGTCCGAAAATGAGTGACAGAGAGATCCGAGGTAAGTAAATTTCTAGCTCGTATGTCTAAAATGTTTCCACTAGATGTATTTACCAAATTTTGAAGCACGAGATAGAAGTTTGCATGGAATTTTCTGTGGATCGTACGATTTTCTGCTGAAACTTGGCAATTTTCAAAGTTTTTACGATTTTCCCGAATTCAAATCTTGAAACTTTAATAATAAAAGCTATATAATAATATTTTGTGACTATGTGTCTATACATCTCCACTGAGAAAAAAAAATACTTTTATTGAGAAAATGTTCTTGATACAAGAATTTATGTTTTTGAAAATTTTCAAGAATATTTATTTTAGCTCAAGAACTTGTTAAATTGATTGAAATAATTTTTACTTAATTTAAATAAATATATTTTCTTGTTTATTTATTATCCAAAGATAAATATTGATGCTCTTCTCTTCAGAAATCAATAGATGATAATAATTGAATATTTTATCGTCATCGAGTTTCTTGAACTAAAAAATTGTTAATTGAGTAAAAATATTTTTTTTTCTCAGTGACGGCGTCGCTTTTCACTGATAAAAAAGTTAACTTCATTCAAGAAAAAAAAATCTTGAACTAAGTATACCATTTTGAAGAAAATGATTTTCTTTAGTCAAGAGAAAAAATTCTTGAGACAAAAAAAAATAAGAATAATTTCTTGACTCAAGAATTTTTCTTCTTGATGCAATAAACTTATTTTTTTCAAAATGGTATTCTTGGGTCAAAATTTTGTCTCTTAAGTCAAGCTATTTTTTTTATCAGTGTAGACGTCTAGGTTATCACGAATCCCTTGGCTGCTCTCATCTGTATCTCGCGGGTTTACTTGGCCTGAGTAGTTATAGTTAAAGTTGTAAGTACAACAAGTACTATACTACATATACATGGAGGACGGAGAATTGAGGAAGTCGAGACTGAGACGGTACTTTACAGTTTCATCGAGTAGAGCTTCTTCGAGTTGGTCTTAGTCTAGAGACTCAGATGTCTTACCGCACAGCAGTTAAATCCAGCAAAAAATAACCAGAGTTTTCATCAGAGATCCGACGTTTCTCCTTCACCTTCTTGTCATTACTTGTTACTTTGTTACTTGTTACTGTGTGGTACAGTCTACATTATACTACTAATAATAATAATAGTAATAATAATAATAATAATAATAATAATAATAATAAGGATTAGATGCTGTATAAATTTAATGGCAAAAAGTAAAGAGTGAACCGGGTTAACTTATTCGCCTTGGCTCGCTTGTTCATCCTGATGACCTGCATAGAACTCTCGACTCTCGGGAAGAATATCGGCGCGTTCGATCTTTACGATATGGTGATGGTGGTCCTCGGACATATATTGGTCTACGGCCCCGAGACCCCTCGCAACATTACTCGCTAAAACATCCACCGTGTTATCTTATGCAAATTAACGCGGCACGAACCGGCAATATTCAAGGCTAACGCATTATTTCCGTGTCATCAACTTAGATGTAACTATTATTTCTATGAAATACTTGCTGTTATGGTGTGAGACACTCGCATATGAGAAAAGTCTTTCTGACAGCAGGTCTATTGTTTTTTTTTTATTGCTGTCGTAATGATAGGGATTTTTTATGAGCGAGAATAATTTTTTTTATGTAATTGGTCATAAAAAAGAATATTTGATTTTTGGTTTTTTTTTTGGAAAAATTAGTTTAGATACTAAAGTGAACTTTTTAAGCAATAGAGATATTTTTAAAATTGAAAAAATAATTAGCTTGTTTAATTTTTTATTTAGAAAAAATTTTTATCTAAAAAAAAATTTTTTTTTGATAAATAAATTTTTTGAAAAAAATGAATCTATGTTTTATTAATCAACGATATTATTTTTTATCGATAAAATTTAAAAACTAAAATTTCCCACGATAATTATAAACTATGATTCTTATTGAAAGTTCAATACTTGCCGCCCGGACTCGGACTTCCCAAGAAGTTAAAAATATATAAATAAATTTTATAATAATATCGTTAATAATAATGATGATAATAATAATAATTATAATAAAAACATTTATGTATGTAGAATTAAAAGTTTATACGGGAATCCATTGGACTTAATAGTTAGTAGTAAATATGTAATCACGGTAATCATTTATCTATTTGATGATTCTGTCTGGTGAAAGCATAAACTGTTCACTTAGCTTGTAGGTATTATGTATATTAGTAATGTGGTACCACCGTGCGAAAGTATATCTTTCTTCCGTGCGAAACACAGATCTGTACTTGCGGATCAATCTTTGCTGCCCGATGGCCTGCTCCGAGTAGTATCGAGTAGCAGCGAGTAGGTATAACATAATCATATATTTAATATTAATACGCTTGTAATTTACCATTGGCTATTTGCTATATGCTATTTTATAATATAATAAATTTTAAATTATGAATAATCAGCCGAGGAATTTAACATGATTAAATTTAATAACAAATATTTAAGTATTTAATTATCCGTAGATTAGTATTTCAGAGCCAACATGAAGCGTGAAAATTTAATTTATGATTGGTTACTTTTATATTACTGTTACTATTATAACTAACACTTTACTGATTCTAAAAAAATTTCAACGAACGTACGTACACTGATAAAAAAATTGACTTGACTCAAGAGCCAAACTCTTGAACCAAGAATTTCATTTTGAAGAAAACAATTTTCTTGAGTCAAGAGAAGAAATTCTTGAAACAAGAAAATTTTCTTAGACCATGAATAATTTCTTAGCTCAAGAATTTATTTTTTTCACTCAAGAAAATTGTTTTCTTCAAAATGGAATTCTTGGTTCAAGAGTTTGGCTCTTGAGTCAAGTCAATTTTTTTATTTATATATAGATACTTTCGATCAGAAGGTACAAAATAAAGAAATTTACGAACGAGATATTTTTTTGTCTTTTCGTAGTTCATTTAAAATTTCTAAGGGTGTGCGAATAGCATTCGAATTGAATCGACTCGAACAGCACTATATGTGATTCAAAATACTATTCTGTAAAGAGTTTTTTTTTTTTATTAAAAAAAAAAAATAATGTTCTAGATTTAAGATTTTTTTTTTGATTAATTTTTTTATCATTGTAAGAAAATGGCATTTTGTATCTGACAAGTGCCAAAATGTTTTAGTTAAACTACTGCACTCAACTTAAGGTGAGCTCTGAGCTCTTAACTTGACTTTACTCAATTCTACTCCTATCCTATCCAGTCTCTACTTGATGGAGAAGAAGACTAACGAGTAAATCTGTATTCCACGACAACAGACCCATCTCACCTCAAACAACTAATTAGCTCTAAAAGAGATTCATTGTCAAAACCTATTCATCTGTTATTGAAACCGTTTCAACTTATTAATCTGTTGACTATTAATTATCAATATCATTATTATTGTTCATAGTCAAATTTTTTGTACAATTCACAGTTTGTGGATCAGCTGTTGTGTAGCTTAGTATCGAATCAGCGAATTGCTTTAAGACTTTAATTTTATTCTTCTTTAATACTAAATAATATTTTTATTTACGAATTATGAATTATTAACGAAACTTTGCTAATCAGATTCAGATATAAACATGTAATGTTCCACGAGATATTCAGCGATAATTAGCTCGACTCTTATCTGGGGATTGAATTGAGCAATAAAATTTGAGAAACAGAATAGAAATGTGCCTTGCAAGCTAAATAGACTCAGGTGAAATGACTATTTGTTAAGTGCGACGCCGGGTTTGCATAAATGCATCTGCAGTCTGCATGAAGTTAGTTACGCTTAAATGCAAATTGGTTTGTTAATCGATCTGTTTAGACCTTGAAACCTTCGACATAATGGACCCCCAGTGTACACCCCGGCTTATCCTCTCATGTATCTTAAACAATCAGGTTGGTTTTTTATTTAAAAGCCTCGCTTCCCCTTTTTAAGCTCTTAAACTACGACATTATAATCCGCTTGAATAAAATTAACAATTTCAATTCATTTTCCACAACATTTTAATCAGCTTCTTACTTTTAGCCAGACTTTATAGCTCATTTGCGATTACAACAACTTTATTTTTTATTAATACCATGAAAATGATAATTAAGCTCTAGTTTGATTCTCAATTTAAATATTATTTCTCCAAGCTTGTTAATCTCACTTAAGATCTTATTTTTTCTTTAAGTTTATCGTGTTTTAATTTTGTCATTGTTTCTGCAATATTTTAATCAGTCATTGTTGCCTTAAATTTTGGGATTGTAATTATTTAATTAAAGGTATAATTTTAAATGAATTGAAATAGTGAATGGTGCTGTTATCTATGAATTGAAGGCTACATTTAAAAATTTTTAAATAACTATAAATGGTAAGCTAGATATGTTTAATTAGGTCTTACTGACTGATAGTAAAACAGGCTAATGAAATCGTCGAGGTGAAAATAAACACAACTGCTGTCACTAAAAATTTGTTAATTGTTGCTTTGATATTTGCGATGGAAGGTGAAACTGTAATAATTAATTCGCAGTCATATCTTTCAATGAGTAAGAAAAACTTAACTGTTTAAAATATTAACTTCAATTTATTTTTTTTTTTAATTTAAGTAACCCACGTATACTATGGAAATTTGTGATGATTGTGGTTATCAAAATTTTTTATAGTCATTTCCTCAATTATTTATTAAAATATTTGATTATTTTTAGTAATTGTAAATGTAAATTTATCTAAAATTTGAGAAATAAAAATCATCAGATAAAATTTAATTTTTTAGTAATTATTTAAATAATTTAATTATTGAAAATAATTGTAATTTTTTCAGTATGGGAAGCAATTGCATCAGTTGGTTGGTATATTGTGGGTGTAATGATACTTTCAATTTGGATGTATCCTTATTTGGAAGAAAAATATAAAAATTGGAAGCAAAAAAAAGATGATGAAGAATATTCTGCCAAATATCACAAAAGTAATTTTTTTTTTTTTTTGACAATAATTATTATTAAAAAATGATATTTTAATAATAATATTTTCAATTAATTTAGATCCAGATTTATTTGAAGAGCGAATGAGAGCCGTAGAAGCTGCTCGTCAACGTTTGCAGCAAAAATACCTCGAGGAAGCAGAACGTGCTAAGCAACAGGAAGAAGAGGTACTCAATAACTAACAACAATAACAATAATAGTAATAAATTAAATTAAATTAATGTTAATTAAACACGAAAATTTTCAGAGGAAAAAATTGAAACAAGAAGCATTGAAGAAGTTATTAAACGGTACCGAGGGTGGAAATAAACTAGGAACCGGCGAGTCTTCAAATTCATCTCACCTCCGAGATGGTATCAATAATTTTTATCTATTAATTTATTTCTGCAATTAATTAACAATTGTATCAACTTGTAATTTAATTATTAACCTTTCAGAATATAACCCGCTGATGGGAGAATCGAGCCGGGGGTATCGCGCTCCGAAGCGCAGCTGCTGCGGTAAAAAATGTGGATAAATTTTTAAACTGGTATAAATATAAATCAATTTTCTATATAAATATCATTTTATTAAACAATTGTTTCATTTACTTCCATTAAAAAAAATTAGTTTAAATTATAAGAAAAATTTATTTAAATAACAGATGTATGTCCTTGATATGATTAAAGAGCAAATCTGTGAATTCAGCTATCAATAATCAATAAATAAATTTAAATTACAAGTGTACTATAAAAATACTCATAATTTTATAATTTATTCATTTTTAGCAACAATAAATCATAAAAATCTCTGACTAATAACCAAATTTGTCATTCAAACTAGTCCGCCCATCGCCAGTTTGATTCGAAGGTGGTACCCAAGTGGAATAATCCTCACTATGAATCTCTTCATCGTAGGCCTTGTTACTCTCTTTGAAAGCTTTTTCCGCCCTTTTCTGCGTGCGTTTCATATTTTTTTTCTTCCTTCTCGCAATTTCAGCTTCTGACAATTCTTTTTTCAGCTCAACATCTGTACTTTTCACTTCGCTTTCTCCATCAACTGTATCAGCATCAATAGCAGGAGCAGCAGTATCATCACATTCTCCCTCATTTTCTTCCACTTCATCATCATCTCTACCACCAGTCTTTTTCTTGTGCATCAACAGAGCCTCAGTAGCTGGGATGTCCTCACTCTTAATCAATCCGTACCTACTCAATACCTTCTTCTTTTCACTCTCCACCGGTTTGTCTTCCAAACGATCATCAGTTACTTTAGATCTATCTTGTTCTTTCGACTCTTCATTTGCGCCCGATGTTGGAGTTACTAACGACGGAAAAGAAGTAGGTCTCGTAATCTCAACCAGCTTTTTGAAATTCTCTTCCTCCTTTTTCAACTTCTGAAGAGTGGACTTGAGCTTCAAAACCTCGCTCTTGCTCAAGACAGCAGTGTTCAAACTGGACATGAACGCGTCAAGAGCATCTTCATTTGAATCAGAATTACTAGCGCGTTTGGCTTCTTCATGTTTCTTCAACTTTCCTTCAACCTCTGCAATGTCTTTGGCTATGTTGCACAACTGAGCACTGAGAGTCGCAAAATTTTCAGCTTTATTCTCCAGTTTTCCAGCATTCCGCATCCTCTGTTCGCGCTTCCGTTCCACAGTTCCCGTTCTGTCCAAGAAATTGTCTTCATCAGAGTCATAGTAGTCTTGCTCCTCCCAATTGCGGGTCTTGCGTTTCCTTCCCTCGTGTGTTGCCTGCCTTAAAAGTCCGTGCCTATCCAAAACCCTGCAAGCTTCCAACGCGCACTGGATCACCGCTTCCTTCTTCTTACCCTTGACCAGAGCTTCCGCGCGAACAGTGCGACCAGAGTCGACGGGCAAGTCAACCCAGCACAAAAACTGTCCAATTCCTTTTTCCTCAGCCTGATACTGCAAATCAAATCCTTCGCGCTCGAACCATCCTCTGAGCGTCTTCTTAGGATCATCAAGGAACAGCTCTTCGTTGTTAGACATCGCAAAAGGATTTTCAGTCAAATCAGAATCTTCATCAGCATCCTCGCCCATTCCCCAGTCAATGCCTTCAGCTTCCTCTTTTTCCTTCTTCAAGCGCTCCATTTCTTCTTGAATTTGCTGTTCCTTCTCGCGAGACATCAGCTCCTGGCGTCGCATTTCATTCAACTCCGTCACTGAATACTCAGACTCCATTTCCTCGTCCTCAGGCGGCGTCTGGACGATAAACTTGCGCTGACTGCAGCCAAATCTCAGCATATGTCCGCCTTTCAGCTTGACGAAGGTCTTTGGTCTTATGCGACAGCTATTCCAGAAGCTACCGTGAGTGCTTTCCAGGTCGTACAGGTAAAACCCAGGTTCGTTTTTGTCATCTCCCTCGGCGCGATACTGGAGGATCGCGTGGTACCTTGAAATCGTTGGATGAGCTAGAGGTATGTCGCAGACTGGAAGCCGTCCTATTACATGAAAACTTTTTTTCGAGAGATCTATGGTATCTAGAATCACTCCAGACTTTAATATCTCGACCTTGTAACCTTCTGGTGGAGTACCACTCCACGCTGGCTCTTTGTAAGGCAATGGCAGGTGTTTTTGATCCTGAGGAGCTGCTTTTGGAGTTTCTATTGACTCAGAGATTATTTCTGGCTCGTCTGAGTCGTCTGTTGCTTTTTTAGCCACTTTTTTAGGAGAGTCGGGTAGTTTTCTCTTAGAAGATGGCTTACCAGACATCAAATGTGGTACTTTAAATGTGTCTTCACCAGGTTCCAGGTTAGATATCCTACTGACATCTTCTGGGT
>JZSA01008051.1:0-11536 GCA_000956155.1 Cotesia vestalis
TTTAATAAAACTAAAGACGGATAATTGCTCATCAGGATCAAGAAGCGTTGAATTACTATTTATTTAGTCTATGTACGTGTTATTGTACTTCTTATCTGGTGCTAGCAATGATAGATATTTATAAATCGGTCGCCAATGTTGAAAAATTTATTTATAATGTTGCGGAGTTTATGGCTGTTATCTACATATACTTCCGCATATTATTTCTTCGTGTCAATATTTCTAGTTTTGGTGAAATATATTCCCAAGTATTCAAGGATTACAACGTCAGTGATTTCAAAAATTCTGAAGAAATTGAAGTATTTATGCAGTTTATTAATAAAGATATATTTTTGCTGAGAGGATTTGTCAGTATCACACGTGTTGATTTCTTCTAATTGCTTTGTAAATTTTATTACAGCTGAGTTCTTCATTGATGATAACAATCAAACAAGTGTACTAGGCCATCAAATGTTAATAGTAAGTACAAATATTAATCATAAATTAATATTCTTCATTTTCCTTAAACAAAATAATTATCATTAACATTAATTAATTAAAATCCTAACGTAAATAGTGTTACATGACCCGAGAAATAATTTCATATTCATTGTACTTGTTGGGAATTTTATTTCACGGTGAGTATTTTATAACGGTAAGTAATTTTATATTTTTTCGTACTGTGTATTTTATATAATATATAATATACTGTACTTAAAATTTTCATTCAATATGTATTCATTGTTATATTATTTGGTGATGATTGAGTGTTTAATACACCGCTTTATATATTTGATTTTTGTATCAATTTTGGATGGCCGCAAGAAGTTTTTACTTCGCGGCCAATTAAATAAATAAACAATAATAATAACTTGTATTAAATTATAGGTCGTAGAATTCGATCAACTTTCATCCAAATGTCGTTTACCGTCAAACTGACTCCAAACTAGTGTTACACTGGCTATCTGGGTTGCTTTTCAAGAAATAATTATTCTTTTAGGTCACAAAAACTGCGATAGTATATTGAGAAATTATTTAATTAATGAATGATTATAAAATTATTCGCCAATAAAATTTCTTCTCAAATAATTATTTGTATTTTTAAATAAATATAGTATAACTCACAAAAAAATACATTTTTGAACATAAGCTAAAAATTCTTAAATCTTTCTACACAGTAAAAAATTTTTTACTGTGTAAAAATTAATCTAATCTCTATAGATCAATTCCGGTGTTGATTTGTTGAATTATCTAGATCACAAAATAATTTTACGCAAGTAAAATTAAATTTTGTTATAAAATAACCACCTGTATTTTTTCTTTCACAAAAAAAGTGAACTAAATAATTGAAAAATAAACAGCCCGTGTAAAAATCCAATTATTAAATAACTTTCAAAACTTTAAACAATGCGAAGAAATAGATTGTTTAAACTTGTAGGCAGATCACGTCAATACTGATCGCAGTTACACTCTAGTTCTGTGCTCCTCTTTAAAGAACTGCACTCCAAGAACGCTGTTTATAAACTGCGCAAGCTTACACCGAAAGTTTAAAAAAGTTTTACAGCAGACAATATTCACAGGGAGCGTTTCCCCGCAGATAAAAGTTTGTTTAAAAACAAACAATGGAGTAACTTTTAATTGCGCAGTATAGTCAGGATGTATACCCAGTTTTGTTTACCTCGGAGTTTGTCGCAAGCTCTCTCCCATCATTTAAGCTCCAATCATCAAGGGAAGAAAACATGGAAAGTGTAAGTGAGTTTACAACTCTGTCTTTTTACTTTAATAAAATTTATAATAAACGTTTTATCAATTGTAGGAGCAGAAAAACTTGGATGAAAGTCTTGAAACATTTGCATGGACTAAAGGAATATCAAGAATTATGGGAGAATTCTGGCCTCTAGCTCCCAATTATTATTTATTTTACTTTCACATACTTTATCTTAGTTGCGCAATAATTTTGCAAGTGATAGATCTTTATGAATTTATTGACGACGTGGATAAAATTATTGATATCTTCACTGAGAATTTAGGCTCAACAATTATCTACGTGCGAATTGTGATGCTTCGCGTTCATAATTATCCAATTGAAGATTACACTGTCGGTTTTTTTAAAAATTCTTGTGAAATCAAATTGTTTATGGAGCATTTTAATAAGGGTAGATTTATTTTAAAAGGTTTGAGTATTTTTGTTATTTCTTCAGAGTTTTTTTATTACCTACGCGCTTTATGGCGGCCTGGAGTCTAGGAAAAACCTTGAAAAAATAATCGCCGAGCACAGTCGATTATTGAAGTAAATTAAAAAAATTAAATTTTCAAATAATTGTAAAAAAAATTATATTATTATGAAAATTTTAATTTTTTAAACTTCCATAGAGCCGACTGGTTGCTGTACTTAGTAAATATCCAGTTTCTAATATGTGTAATTGGCTATCAAGTGTTAATAGTAAGCACAATTATTAATTTTTTTTGGTAAATTATTAATATAATAATTTACCATAATTTAAATTATTAATTTAATGGATTATTAATAAAATTAATAAGTTGTAAAATTTAATAGTGTTACATGGCTGACCGAGAGTCGGAAGCTATCCTGTATATCCTTTACATCCTGCAAATGTATTTTATATTAATTATTTATTGTGTCATCAAGAGGTAATTTTTTTATAAGATTTTTATGCGAGAAGAAATAATTTTTAATAATGGAATATTATGCAATTTCTTCAACTACATTAATACAACATATATTTATTCCCGATAATTTTTTAAGTATCGAAGCTACAATTATTAATTAAGTAATTAATATGAAAAAAATTTTTCTCAATAGGTCACAAAAACTGCGGTTGGTTACTAGAGTGTCCTTAGAAATTTTTTAATTAAAGGATAATTCAGTCTAGAAGGACATTATATAAAAATTGTTATTGTTATTAGATGTTAATTATATTTTTGTAAATTTAGTTGTAATTTTAGAAGAAAGCGACAAGTAAATGGTGTTGGTTTGTCGAAAGATCTAGATTGCATAATAAATATTGTCTTTAAAGACGCGCAATTATTTATTAATGCAATTTAATAATTTAATAAAGATATTTTTTAAAATAATGAGTAAGGAAAATTTAGATTAAAAGTTAGAAATATTCCAGGTGAAATTTAGAAATTTAATCTTCCGATTTTAGTGAAGAAAAGAAGATAAATGAAAGGTGTAAGTAAAAATAAGTTAAATTAATAATTAATAATGTTGAAATTAATGGCTAATAATTGCTGACTAGGATCAGGAAGCATTGAAGAAAGGTTCTAAGATATTCGAATGGCCGAAAAAAATTTCAAAAGTCGTTGGTCTGTGGCCATTATCATTAAATTCCTATTTATTTGGCATAGGTGCTTGTTACTATACTATTTACGTGGTTCTAGCATTGTTAGATTTGTATAAATCATTCGACAATACCGACGAGCTGGTTGATAATATTACGGAGACTTCAGTAGTAGTCCTCGTATACGTCCGTATGTTATTTCTTCGCTTCAACATTTCTAATCTTGGTGAAATATATTCCCAAGTATTCAAAGATTACAACGTCAGTGATTTTGAAAGTTCTGAAGAAATAGAAGTATTTAAGCAATTTATTAATAAAGGTATATTTTTGCTAAGAGGATTCGTCAGTATCATAGTAGGAAGTGAAGTAATTTGGTACTTCAGTTCATTAGCAGCAACACGTAAGTATAATCATTAACTTGCATTTATAACAGCTCATATTTGTTGATTTCTTCTCATTGCTTTGTAAATTTTATTACAGCTGAGTTCTTCATTGATGATAACAATCAAACAATATTTATTTTTCCCTACGAAATTTATATTTTCTATGAATTAAATAGCTTGGCGCGTTATTATTTGACATTTTTATTTCTTATGCCGACGGTTTGGGTATTTAGCTTCGGAAATGTGGCAGTGGATTCCATTTTGATTTCTCTGCTCTTTTATATAAGTGGAAAAATGGCTGTGTTGACAATGAGGATTGAGGCGCTAGAAGACTGCCCTAATTCCAGGAAGAAACTCAATGGAATAATCGCCGAGCACTGTAAATTATTGAAGTAATTATTTCACTTAAAATTAATTAATTTAATAAAAATTTATAAATACAAACAATTTTTTGTTTGAAGAATGGGAGACGGCGTTAAAGATGCTTACAGTGCTGGATTACTAGTTTACTTAGTAAATACTAATTTAATAATTTGCATTGTCGGCTACCAAATTTTGATAGTAAGTAAATTTTTTTCATCATTGTTAATGTTAATACATTATTAATATCAATGATTCTAATAGTGTTCCATGGCGGGAGGCCAAGAAGCAGAGTTAGTTCGATTTACTCTGTTCATGATGGAAATGTATGCGATGTTAAGTATTTATTGTATAATTAGTGAACATATGACTGCCGAGGTAATCAAATATCTTGTTTAATTTTCATTTCAATACATAATATTATTATCTCAGCATTATTCTTTCTTCATTCTAGAGTCTGAAATGTTGCGAAGCGTTTTACAATACTGGTTGGTACAATTTGCCGATTGATTGTAGTAAAGATATTGTTTTCTGTATTGAACGTTCCCAACAACCGCTGGCACTTTGGGCAGGTCAATTTACAACATTTAGTAGCGTTACCCTTACAGACGTAAGTTATCTACCACTTTTATCCTAAGAAGAATATATAGCTTACATTATTTTTGAAAAACTCCGTAATAACAATTGATTATTTCTTCTTTAAATAGGTTACAAAGACTGCATTGAGTTACTTGTCAGTTCTTCGCAGCTTCAAGGTCGCCGAATAGAACCGTTTTTTAATCCATATCTTCTTTGGAAGATAAGATGTTTACAACTAATTAAAAGTACCAAAGAGTTCCCTGACAAGAAATTTAGATACCCATTTGAATTTATAATATCCTTTTAATTTGTTTAATTATTTATGTGCGAAATAAATGTGCTTTAATTGAACTGTCATTTATTTATTTATTTATTTATTAGATATTTAGCTCACCTTGTTAGTTATATCATTAATTAATATGGATAATAATCATTAGTTGTGATTTATTATTTAAATGAAGTGGATAGAGTTAACAAATATGATTTATGTTACAAAAATTTTTTTTTGACACATATTTCAGAAACTCTTCTCTTCATATATTCTTCTCACTTCTATGGCTTGAAAATGGTGTTAGTTTATGGAATTATTCATATCACAAAATAAATTTAGTGAAATTGGATAATAGTTTGTTATTTTTTTTTCTACAGAACTAAATTATTAAAAATTATAAAAAAAAAATTATGTCATAAATTTACTTACAGATAAAAAAAAACTGCGATGTGAAGACATTCCATTAATATTATGATACTGAAATTAGCTGATATCTGTTAAATTTTTTTAATCTCTACAACAAATCAATTAAAATAAAAAAAAAAACACTAAAAAATTTCCACTTATAAATTTTTTTAATTTTTTTAGATTTTACATCACGTCATTTTAATTAAGCTTCTTCTCAATCTTGTTTGTGGTCAAAGACTGGCCAACTACAGTAAAGCACAATATACATTGACCAAATTCGCGCATGCGCCATAAGCGTCCGCCTTAATGTTGCTAAACAAATAAAAACAAAGTTATTGTAAACTTTGAATTTTTCTTCTTCGCAAACACAAAGGATGGCTATAAGTTAATTGTTCTTTGTCCAGCTGTAAACAATAAATGTTCAGTAGATGTTCTTTGTGCTTTAAAACTTCTCGACGCGAGTAGCAAAAAGTAAACTTACGCCTGCGTACGTATAAAAATAACAAAACTCTCAGCAATTATATGTATAGTCCGCGGACTTGCATCCAACAAAGAAATGTTTACTTCGGAGAGTGTCAAGGCCGAGGACCCCTCATTCGATCTAAACTTTTTCAGTTGACAAGACATGGAAGAAGAAAAGCACCAAGTAAGCACTGTGATATTATATGACACTAAAATCAGCTGACATTGAAAATTTTTTTCATTTTTTTAATTAATTAAATTAGAACTAAAAAAAATTTTTTATTGAATTTTTTTCATAATAATTTAATTTTTATAAAATTCTAAAAAAATATCTGTCAACTTCAGTGTTATCAGTTTGTTTAAAAAAAATTAACTGTCAAATTATTTGCAGATCAGAGAATTAATTGCAGAGGGTGTCAAAGTTTTTGATTGGGCAAACTGGATTTCCGTGGGAATCGGGGTCTGGCCCCTCACCCCAAACAACTATCTTTTTAACTCAGTTTTTGTTTATTTTACAGTGATGATGATTCTAGAGTACACGGATCTTTTTGTGCATATTTATGATTTTGAATCTGTCATAGATAATCTGTCAGAAAATCTGGCATTTACCATCGTTTATTCGTACACCTTCTCGCTGAGGTTTTATGAAGAAAAGCTAGCTCAAGTTTTTAGAGAAACACTGATAGATTACAACAGTGATAAAGCGTTGAAAAATTTAAAAGAAGTTAAATTGTTCATGGTGTATACAAACAACGCAAAATTTTTTGCTAAATACATTTTTATATCTATAGCGCTTACTGGTATTGTTTGGTTTTTACAACCGCTGATTTTAATGTCAACATTTGGTGCGTTCAATTTTTTTGAATCTAAAAAATTACTTAAAATTATAATTACTATTGCTAACATTTTATTAACATTTTGAAAAAGATGCTGGAATTATTGATAATAAAACAAGACCTTTTATATTGCCATATCATTTTCACATTTGCTACAAATTAGATGATTTTAAAACCTACGCATTAACGTATCTCTGGCAGAGCCCATTTGCAGCTATTATTTGCTTTGGAATAAGTAGTTTTAATGTTTTTCTCTTAATTCTTGTTTTTCATGTAAGTGGAAGAATGGCTGTTTTAAGTGGAAGAATTGATGAATTAAAGTTTGAAAAAATTAACTTCCAACGTAAGCTTAATGAAATCATTATAGAGCACATTAGAATTTTAAAGTAAGGATAATTCCTTTGTGCTTCCAATAAATTAACCATTTCAATCAAATTTTATATTATTAATACTTTAATGTATCTCTATTAGCTTGGGAAGTAAAATTTCAGACATATTTGCTGCGCCATTATTGACATTTTTTGTATTAACCAATTTGCTTCTCTGTATTAGTGTATATCAAATATTGCTGGTAATTATTTTTTTTCTAATCTAAAATATTCAGCTGTTGTTATTTTTTATCAATTTCACAAGTAATATTTTTTAGAATATTATGACAGGACTTAATACGGATATTCTTCAGTATATTGTATTATTAATAACAGTTTATCTCATGTTGAATGTTATTTGTATGAATGGTGAGCGTCTTTCTGAAGAGGTGAATATCCAAAAATTTTAATTTTGTTTTGTATTAAAATTTTTTTAAATATTAGTCTCAATTGTTTAACAATTATTATTATTATTTTTTTTTTTTACTAAGGGAAATAAAATCAGCCAATCATTTTATAATTGTACTGACTGTAACTTCCATGATATTAAAAGCAAGAAAAAAATAATATTTTCTCTACTGAGATCACAAAAACCACTTACACTTAAAGCTGGAAAATTTTCCGACTTTGATTATGAAACTTTATCTAATGCAAGTTTTTAACTCAAGTTTATCAATAATTATTATTTTTATTCACTGTTGGGTTATTAATTTTTTTTATTAATTTGCAGATCACTAAATCAGCAGTTGGATACTTGTCAGTACTTAGAAAATTGTTAATGGATTAATTCATTTTGAATCTAGTTGAAGTAATTCTAAAATATAGTGGTTATTAATTTATTTAAATTTTGTTAAAGAAATTTATGAAATTTAAGAAAAATAAAATTACTTGTTTGAAGGAATTAATGCATAAATTGTGCTAAAATTGTAATACAAATTTTCAAAAATTATTTAAACATGAAATTCTTCAAATTTTTAATTAAACTTAACTTTAATTCTGTTTGTTATATCCGTTTATTTTTCACTTGTGGTTAATTGAATATTTCTTATTTTTAAACTAATTTTAAAAAAAGCGCAAGACCATATCGTGGTATTTTTTTTAATCAAGAAAAAAATCTTGAGAAAAACTTACAGAATTTTTTTTTCATAGAAAAAATGAATGAATTTAAACTTTGTAATTTATGACTGAAAAACACGCGTGATAAATAATAAAAAATATTAAATGCTGATGAATAAATTTATTAAATCCCACTTGCTCAAGCATTGAAATCACTTGAGATAAGTAAGAAGGCATTAAACCCTCGGAAGTTTCCCCAGAACTGAGCTATAATTCTGCTTGCAAGCGGACAAACATCGCGCATGATCAAGCAAAAAAAATTCAGCCAAGTTTTTTTTTCCATGTGTACTTACAGAGAAAATAAATAAATTGTAAAATATTGTGTACACCTAAAAAACTCGCGTGGGTGACCTCACGATACATTGTATCAACATGAATGAAAAAAACGAGGGTTACAAGTGAACAGTTGAATCAATAATGGTGACGCCCAGGTGGAGCGATTTAAAAAATAAAGCTCTAGTATGATTATACGGTAAGCCACTCAATAAAAAATTATATGCATACTGAATAATGTTTACTTCGGACAATGTTGCAAGCTCTTTGCTATCATTCTTGTGAAATTTATTCAACTGAAAAGTTATGGAAGAATACCGCAATCGTGTAAGTTGGGTTGAAAAATAGCATTGGTCTTATAGTTTATATATTTATAAAATTATTGCAAAAAAATTAAAAAAAAAAATTCCACATGTAGAAAATTTGAAAAACTATAAGTGTAATTTTTTAAAAATATTTTTTTATTGCTAAAATATTTTTAAAAAATTGCACTTACAGTTTTTCAAGTTTTTTACAAATGAAAATTTTTTTAAATATTTTTTTCAACAAAAAAAAAAAAATAATCTTATTATTTTCTTCATATTAATTGAAGAAATCTAATTATTCATTTGGAGTGTCAAAAAATGGGGCTTTTAATATTTTTTTAATAACACGTGAAGAATATAAAATTTTTTAATCAATTTATAAAAAAAATTGGACTTACCTAGGATGAGCGCGATTTGGAAAATGGTGTTAGAGCTTTTTACTGGGGTAGATGGATGTCAAGATGGATTGGAGTATGGCCGCTGGCACCAAATTTTTACTTGTTCAACGTAACATTCGCCTACTTCACTGCCGTGATGCTGCTGGAGTACGTAGATCTCTTCTTTTGCTTGCCGAACTTCGAGAAAGTCCTGGATAACCTGACAGAAAATTTGTCGTTTACAATAATCTACGTCCGCACATTGATGTTGCGCGTACACAACCACAAACTAGGCTCAGCGATCAGAGAATGCCTGAAGGACTCGAAAGTCAGTGCCTTCAGAAATTCCAAGGAGATAGACATGTTTGTGCAGTATACCAAAGAAGGAAAATTTTTCGCCAAGTTCGTAATTGCTTTTGCGGCAATGACTGAGACCTCGTGGTATTTGAGGCCTATAACTTCGCACACTGCAATAAAAGGCAAGTAATATACTAATTTATATTTTTATTTAAATTATTATAGTCAAATAAATTTTTAGTCATACCTAACAATGAAACGGAGAACAACATGACGCTGAAGTTCAATTTGCCATTTCACTTCTACGTTTTTTACGAGATTAATTCCGTGAAGACTTACTTCCTGACGTATCTCTCTCACGGGCCTTTTGTTCCTATAAATGGCTTCGGGACTGCTAGCGCCAATTGTTTCCTCATTGCGCTTTCCTTCCATATCAGCGGTCGGATGGCTGTTTTGGCTGAAAGAATAAAAGGGTTAAGAGATAATCCTGCGAATTATAAAAAGGAATTGAAGTTAATTATTGATGAACATATAAGACTATTAAAGTAAAGTATTTAATTTTTATTTTAATTTTTTTAACAAATAAATTATAGCAAAAAAAAAATTATTAAAAAAAATGAACTTGTAGAAATTTTAATAAATTAAAAATGCAATTTTTTAAAAATAATTTTTTTGAACAAGTTTTTTCGTTAAAGAAAATTAAAAAATTGTCAAGTGACAGCTAACTTTAATTTCATGACTTCATTAATTAAATGATTGGTATTAATTAATGAAGAAATAAAAAATTAAATTTTTTAGGATGGGAGAAGATGTAAAAGTTTCTTATGCAGTTAACTTGCTAGTATATTTACTGAACGGAACGATTCTCCTTTGTATTATTGGATATCAAATACTTTTGGTAAGTTATAAATATTAATTATAAAAAATAAATAAATAAATTAATAATTTAATTATTTTGCAGACTCTTACCATAGGACCAAAAACCAACATAATGCCTTTGATAGTTTACATCATGACAATGTACATGGTGATAGCAATTTTTTGCATCCTCAGTGAAAATTTGATTGCTGAAGTAAGTGTCCAATAAAAAAAATTATTTTGGACTTTAATAAAAATACTAAATTGATTATTTTGTATTTTCAAAGTCTCAAAAAGTTTCTGAAGCGTTTTGGACATGCGGTTGGTACGACATGCCTCCAGATTGCAGAAGTGACATTTATTACTGCATCGCAAGGGCCCAAAAACCACTGGGACTCACTGCAGGAAAGTTTTTGACTTTTGGGTACGGAACAATCACCGACGTTACGCGAACTGCTGTTGGTTATCTTTCGGTTAGTGTAGATAATGTTTTATCGCACTAAAAATAATTATTAAAAATTATTCACTGCTTTAAAAAATATTTTTTAAGCAATTTATAACTTAAACTTTAAAACTTTTCAGGTTCTGAGAAACTTTTTGCTGTTGGAAGACGAATGATTAAATGAAGAATTAAAAACTGTGAAGAAATAATTTTTTTTGGAACTGTTAAAATAAATATAGCACCAAAAATAATGTTATGTATTTGTTGAAAATAAAAAAAAATTATTTAGCGTAAATAAAAGAGCTTTGTTACTCTATTAGACAAAAAACAATATCCTTGTGCTGGCAGAACTTCAAATGACGGGAAGTTCCCGTAAAAAATAGAAGTTCCGAGAAAACACCCCAATAATAGCTGTGTAGAGTTTTAAGTTTACAAAATATTAAATGTATAAACAAAAGTTTAAATTGCCGAGCAATTATAGATATAGTACCCACATCCCTACCACAAAAATGTTTACCTCAGACGTCGCCGGGAGGTCTAGTCCGTCATTCTTAAAAAGTTTCTCCAAGGGATCAACATGGAAGAACTTAGTTCCGTGAGTTTGATAAATATTTTCCAGCGACAAAATTTATTTCTTCACTATTTTAGGACCAAAAGGACTTGAATGAGGGAGTTAAAATATTCAATTGGGGTAGGCGAGTGTCACAAGGCCTTGGAATGTGGCCTCTGGCGCCCAATAATTATATTTTCGTGATAACATTTTTCTATTTTACCTTTGCGATGGGTCTTGAGTGGTTGGATTTCTTCAATTCTCTCCACGATTTGGACAAAGTTATCAACAATCTTTCGGACAGTCTTGCGTTTACTCACACTTTTGTGCGCGGACTGATTCTGAGGTTTCATGTCAAGGAAATACG
>JZSA01008054.1:0-17947 GCA_000956155.1 Cotesia vestalis
TTTTTTTTATATATATATATATATATATATATATATATATATATATATATATATATATATATATATATATATATATATATATATATACCACTCCTCTTTTACTTTTCATACATTATCTTCCATCCCTTCTTGTCAGCACTTGCTTTTCTTGTCACTTGCCTTTCAAGTCACTCAAACGCACCAGCCAGGAATTTGAGTTTGATTAAATTCAACTTCACGGAAAATTAATGTTGGAACTTTAGTTTTACAACTTTTTTATTCTTTCGAATAATATACAATTTATTTTACATTAACTTCATGGAATATATAATTTTTTCAACATTATCCTATAAAATCAAATTGACGATCAAGTGAAGTTAGTTTAGTATCGAAGTTATGTCAAAAACTTACCTACTAATCAAAAAAGTGGCTCTTAATTCCTTTTAGTTCAGGGTTAGAGCACGCACGTACGCGTGCAATTTGAATCCCTGATTAATTAAAAGTGATAGTGAATATTTTTCTTCTATCTTTATAGGGATTATTTTAGCAAACATTATTAAAGCTTTCTATTTCCTATTTTTCAGTAGTAATATTTTACATAATTTTTTAGCGAGTTCTTGTAATTTAAAACAGCTTTGATATTTATAATTCACTACCTACATTCAAAATTAAATGCAAGATTTTAAGAATATGTCAAAGAGATTACACTTCTCGTGTGTGTACCTGAGTACATGTTTGACAGAAGTATTTGTATTTGGAATCAGTAAAATCCGAGTCCTTGAATTATTAATCTTTTGACGATTTACAGCATACTAAATTTTAAAGCTTGCTCACTGTCTCTCTAGAATTACTTTTAAAGAGACTAAATGCTTTTAGACATATGTTTCCATAATTTTGTCGTCAATCTACTTCTTTAAAAGTTGTCTGGAACTTATGTTGAATTTCCAAAAAACTTCGAGATTTTTTTTATTCTTAAATGAATAATGCTAAATTAATTCCACATTGATAAAGAAGTTAGCTTGACTCAGGAGAAAAAATCTTAAATTTTCCAGGTTCAAGAATTTTTTATATTGACTCCAGATAATTGTTTTCTTCAAAATATTATTCTTTTTTCAAAATTCTTTTTCTTGAATCAAGTTAAATTCTTTCGCTTTGCAGATATCAACTTATTCAATAGCTAATTAAAAATCTCCATCTTAGCCGATGTCGAAACAATCTTATTGTATTACAAATGAATATTTCAGCTTTCGTCAAAGTAAATATTAAATAAAGAAAAATTAGCATTTATCTTTATGTCTTCTAGTAGATTATATTAACTTAATTCAAAACTTATATATATTCATAGATGATCTTGTTTGCTTATCCAAGAGCGATATCGGTCTTCGAGATTTTAATACAATGCCCTCTAGCGTGCTCTCGATCGCATAATGTACACGAGGGATAGAGGGATTGAATAATAATAGAAAAAAAAAAAAAAAAAAAAAAAAAAAAATAGTAAAATAAAATAACCTAAAAAGGATGACGAAAGAATGGAGTCTATAAGAGAGGACATTTCCATGATTACATCGAACTGATGGAAAATGACGCGCGGGCCAACGAACGAGCGGTTCATCTCTTTTTCTCATGAATTGCAGATTTTTATAGTAGATCCGAACGCTGCCAGTAAGCGACTCACCAAATTCATATTATACGAAACAAAAAAAAATTTATTGTACCGCGTTATTCTCGGAAGTAGCTTTGGCAATTATAAAAATTAATGAAAATTTTTTTATTCTACTTTTTTACTTTTTGTAAATAGATGTATTGTTTGAAAACTTTCTAGTAATTAAATTTCAAATTTGTTTTTTTATTTATTTTTCAGACTGCCATCAGAGAATAGAGACTAGAGACTCACGACTACTCCGGCCAGAGATAAAATGACTGGATTCATCTAGGTTAATACAATAAAAATTTATATCAGCCAAATAATATGCCAAAGATAAGTTAGCTGCCAAATTAAATACTAAACAAAAAGGATCATAAAAGTTTAATAGAAGTTTAAACTATAGTAAAATAATACGCTGTTTTTATTGAGTTAACAAAATAATAAAAAAAGTACCCGAAAACACATTCTAATAAAAACAAGAATAAAAATATAAAAACGAAGTAAAGTAAAGAAAAGTAAAGAGGATAAAGTGAATAGAAGAGATCGAAGTGTGATCCTATAAATATTCAAGTCAAGTCGAGGAATCTCGAAAAGAGAATAGGAGCCGAATATATATTGTCCTACGATATCGAATTCCTCTTTAACACGAGTGACGAGGAAAGAGAAAGAGAAAAACAGAGGAAGATATGGAGGAGGTGGAATCCATGTCGTATAAGTGATTGGGAAGAGTTTTTTTTTATTTTCATTCATCACTCGATAGCGGAGCTAACAGAATAAGAGCTATTAAGTATTAGAGGAAAAGTTAATAAAGAAGAGGAGAGACTGATAGACAGAAAGACAGATAGGCAGCCGTCTAGTAGATAAGAGGACGAATCCGGTCTCAGAGCCGGAAGTATTTAGTGCACTTAGAAAACAAGGCCCGTAATGGTGTCAGGGTGGTGCCCATGCGTGCCTCTCGGGCGTCGGGAGTCATCACGCTCGCATCCGACGAATTCTGGCGGCCCTTACACCGTCAGTGCCGCCACAGATCACGCTGAGATGGTCCAGATGTTTTATTATGAAAATCGCGGCAAGTGTTGCAGGAAATTACTCAGATACAACGGATACCCTAATAAGGTAAATATTTTATACATATTTCGGGGTTTTATGGCACATTATGCGAAGAGTGTTCTAAAAAGACTTGAAGTTTTTTATATTATGATGGGATTTTGTGGGTTCATAAACATTAAGTGATTAAATTATGATCTTTATTGAAGAAATAAATAAAAATTTTAGGTATTTATTAAATTGCACATTTTAGGAGAAAGCTTTACTTTTAGTAAATGAAATACATGGGGTGAGATCATTCTAAATTATTTTTGTTGAGGATATACGACACATTATTTGCCCAAAACTTGCTTACGAATATTAAAACAATTTGATAAATCCAAATGTGTATGTTTCAAGCATCCGTGTCCCATGAAAATTGATAAAAATAAGGTTTGAATATGTAACAAACTTTCGCAAGTAATTTTAACGCTATTTTAAAGTTTCTAATAATTGTATATCAAATGTCGTAAAAAAAGAATTCTCTATGCATTAAAAGAATTAATTAAGGAAATAATTTTAATAATAAGTCAACTATTAATGACAATTGAATCTAAAGAAATTGATTTCATTTACAATTCAATTCTGAAGCTACTTTGAATTTTTCGGCAGATAGTGATTTTTTTTTATAAGAATTCAACGCTCTTTTTTATTCGGATGCATTAATTATTTAACAAAAAAAAAAAAAACCAATTAAAGTGAATAGAAGAGATCGAAGTGTGATCCTATAAATATTCAAGTCAAGTCGAGGAATCTCGAAAAGAGAATAGGAGCCGAATATATATATTGTCCTACGATATCGAATTCCTCTTTAACACGAGTGACGAGGAAAGAGAAAGAGAAAAACAGAGGAAGATATGGAGGAGGTGGAATCCATGTCGTATAAGTGATTGGGAAGAGTTTTTTTTTATTTTCATTCATCACTCGATAGCGGAGCTAACAGAATAAGAGCTATTAAGTATTAGAGGAAAAGTTAATAAAGAAGAGGAGAGACTGATAGACAGAAAGACAGATAGGCAGCCGTCTAGTAGATAAGAGGACGAATCCGGTCTCAGAGCCGGAAGTATTTAGTGCACTTAGAAAACAAGGCCCGTAATGGTGTCAGGGTGGTGCCCATGCGTGCCTCTCGGGCGTCGGGAGTCATCACGCTCGCATCCGACGAATTCTGGCGGCCCTTACACCGTCAGTGCCGCCACAGATCACGCTGAGATGGTCCAGATGTTTTATTATGAAAATCGCGGCAAGTGTTGCAGGAAATTACTCAGATACAACGGATACCCTAATAAGGTAAATATTTTATACATATTTCGGGGTTTTATGGCACATTATGCGAAGAGTGTTCTAAAAAGACTTGAAGTTTTTTATATTATGATGGGATTTTGTGGGTTCATAAACATTAAGTGATTAAATTATGATCTTTATTGAAGAAATAAATAAAAATTTTAGGTATTTATTAAATTGCACATTTTAGGAGAAAGCTTTACTTTTAGTAAATGAAATACATGGGGTGAGATCATTCTAAATTATTTTTGTTGAGGATATACGACACATTATTTGCCCAAAACTTGCTTACGAATATTAAAACAATTTGATAAATCCAAATGTGTATGTTTCAAGCATCCGTGTCCCATGAAAATTGATAAAAATAAGGTTTGAATATGTAACAAACTTTCGCAAGTAATTTTAACGCTATTTTAAAGTTTCTAATAATTGTATATCAAATGTCGTAAAAAAAGAATTCTCTATGCATTAAAAGAATTAATTAAGGAAATAATTTTAATAATAAGTCAACTATTAATGACAATTGAATCTAAAGAAATTGATTTCATTTACAATTCAATTCTGAAGCTACTTTGAATTTTTCGGCAGATAGTGATTTTTTTTTATAAGAATTCAACGCTCTTTTTTATTCGGATGCATTAATTATTTAACAAAAAAAAAAAAAAACCAATTGAATACCGTATTACTGGCAGTTGGCCATCTACACAATTGAGTTCAATATCAGTTGTCTTTAAACTGTATTTGGAAAAGAATTTTTATGTAAGACTGCTCAAAGGATAAAAATTTTATCTAATTACCAGCTGAAAAAAATTAACTATAATTGAACAAAGCAACATTATTCTACCTCTTACATTCCTCAACTTTCCATAAAACAAATGATGAAATCAAAAAATTAATTGAGTTAAAAAGTTAATTGTTTGAAAAGCTATCGTGCTTACTTCTACATAAAGATTTGATACATCTACACTTTAAGCAATTAAAACTACTTTTGTATCGAAAAATAGCAAATTATTATAGACCGTCTGTATATAGTCTTAAAATTGTCCCATAATAATTTTTCAACAATTTCAAATTCAATTTAAAAAGAGTGTAATTAAAATCTTCTAAAAAATGTCTGAAAATTAATTTTCATAACAAATTCGAGAACCGAATTTCAAAAATCTGCTCTCGGAATTTTTTTTTGGCGTCTTAAAAAAGTCTTAAAATAGTCTTGGTTTGTGTCACGTTTAAGATCTTAAACAAACGATAACTTTAATACAGTTTTTCTTACTCGGGTAATTGTGTTCTAATTTTTTACACACCCTTATGGCATCTATAATGCGACATGAAATAGTTAATATAAATATCCTGTAAATCTATATCATTTTATATTAGAATTAGCTAGCGTTTTTTCTGAAAAAAAATCAATAGTCGATACTTATAGAGGAATAATTGAAGTTTTTGAAAGCACTCTTCGGCGTTTGATTCGCAATTATCAATTCATTAGATTTGTCGATGGTCATAGACAAAACTGTCATTTTTTATCTCCCGACAGATATTTCAGCTACGAATCGTCGCACCGAGACCATTGAAAAATAAATCGAATCTGAATAAACATGTTTGCTGACCTTTGCATTGATTGGAACACTAAAAAAAAATTTTTTTTTTTTAAATACTTGATTCCGGATATTTCTTTTTACCATAACTTCCAATAACTTTAAGTTATAGTTTGTAAAATCAGTTGTGAAAAAGTATTTATCTATACCAAGCCGATCAATTGTCGTGAACTATGAGCTTCGTACTTGAAGAAAAATACCTTCAGTTATCAGCTCATGTGCTCAAGGCTGCGTTATCGGCTCTAAATATCTACAACTTTAGAAATTTCTAAAAGAAAAAAGTCAATTAACAATATGAGTATTTTTATTTATGACTAAAAAAATTAAAACGGCATAAATTTAGTATTCATTTAAAAATTTATTATGTATATTCGTTTTCTACATTATACAGTATATAATTATTTAGGAAATATAATTTAAAAAAAAATATACGCAGTATTGACAGTGATAATAAAAAAAAATTATAGAACACAAATGAATTTGTTATAAAATCACATTCGTTTTATTAAGTACCGGTTAGTGTTTATTATATACCAGCAAATACTATTGATCAATACATTAAATTTCAATAATGATAAATTTTTTTTTCTTAAAATTAATACTATTATTAAAACAAAAAAATAAACATGATTACAATTTTCAAAATAATATTTTAACAAAACAACTTGTCTCAGTGTCTTTTATATTTAAACAATATTTAAAAATATTTTCAGATGAACTTCTAATATGGAAAATTAATATAAAATATTGTTTAAAAATATTTTTAAATATTATTATATTACAAAATTTTAAATTGGCTGCCTATTGTGGTCACATAACATCATAACTACTTCAACAATAGCCTCGTGAAAAAATTTCTGACTAAAACAAAACAAACCTATTTAATATTTTATATTACATTATAATATTAATTTTATCAGGTTATTTATTTATTCATTCATTCTTTTATTACCAAGTATATTTGAATAGGAAAATTTTTAACGAGTTCTCTAGTCTTTTGTCATATGCTAAATGATCGCATAATTAAAAATAGTGATTTTAATATAAAATGAATAAATTAATTTGTTCTCAACTGATAATCACCATTTTGCGTAATATAACGTACCCAGGGTAACGCTTGGTATCCACTTTTTTCAATTATTTTTAAATAACGTACTTGTATACCGGATGTTGTAAAATAGGGTATTTCAAATTTAACTTGAATAGGCGGTTTACCCTCTACATCTTCACCGACAACCGACGGCAAACCAAAATGTGCACGCATCAAATATTCTTTACCACCAGGAAATGATTTAATAGACCATGTAATAGCATTTTGCTCTGGGGAATATTTAACACTGCCAATAGTTGTTTTAAATTTAGGCGAGTCAGCATCGTTCGGTACCGGTATAACTATTTCAACATTATTTGCCGTAGACCTGCGTTTAAATTGGGACCTAGCTTTAATCATATATTCAACACGACTGTGAGCATGTCTTTCAATAACCGATTCAATCCATATCAGTGGTTTAACGTGTGTATTTAAACGGTATGACATTAATTCAAATTCACCGTCTGGCGGTATGAATGATATCGTCCGATCGTTTTCAAAACGCGACAATCTTACGCACTGATGAAATTTAACATCTTCTAATTCAACACTCTTCGACTTACCCCGACCAGTAAGTTTTCAATAAATTAATAACATGCGGGAATTTTTAATAAGGAATACATTTATCAAAACTTATGAATGAAAAGCTTTGAAAAGTACTAAGTTTTTATTTAATCTTCTATATAATTAAATGAGCAATGAATATTTTTTTTCCACCGTATTAATATAATCAAATGGATTTCTACAGTCAAATTAGGTTTATCAGAAAGATCTTGACGTGAATTGATGCCTTCACGGTTTTATATATTTTTTGTCAAGCTCGCTTAATGAGTTCACTTTTCGAGCAATGAGCCGCGTCTGCAAAGGCACTAATTTCTAGAAACTCTACTTTACCAGCTGTTTTTTCCATTCTAGGCTACAAAATTTACCTCCTCTTCTTTTAATTTACTTTTCTGGATCCAACCGGTCGGAATTGAGCGGGACTGTAAAGAAAAAAGTCACTTTCCAGCTGACCGACCGGTGATTTTGAGTAGTTCGTCAATTTAGTTACTATTAAGGTACTTATTTTCTCTCTACTAGCAATTCATTGTAAAGAAGATCCATTTTCGTAAATTTGTGCCACAAACGATAGACTTGTGTCGCAATATCGACGTTGACAGGAAAATCACCCCTTAGCGGCCTTATAACGTAAACGACTATGTTGATGCTAATCAATTTTTGATGTTAAGTTTTTAGAGCATTTATTAAATTATTAGTAATTGATTCTGTAATAGGAATATTATTCTTAAAATTTAATCGGAACGTACTCAAAATATGTAAGGTACCCGCGGGTAATACGGCTTAAGTGATAGAAATGCTATTTAAAATAACCGCTTCCCCTAAAGACTTCTTTAGTAGAAGCGTCTAGCATAGAAATGTCGCTACAAGTTTATAGAGTCCCGATACAACGTTCCTTGTCTTCTATATTTCATCATCCGTCACATGCTAAAGTAGCGCAAAAAAATTCCTAAAAAACGTTTCGAGTAAATGGTAAATATTTTTAAAAATTTTATATTTAATAATTTAAAATCATTGTTCTAATTTTTATCAACATCTTAAAAAGCATTGTTGCTCAATTTAAGTGATGATTGATCTTTAATACCAATTTTATCAAATATAGTATAACTATTTCCAGTATGTATAACCCGCAGGCCTTATTACCCTACCGTAGTAAAATAAGGCCTGTTCGCAAGGTTTTTGAAAAAATTTAATTTTGAGTTTATTTATGATGAAAACTACCATTACTCCTATATATTTAATGGCTAATGTATTAATTTGAAAATTAATGATAAATTGCAATAATTAAATGCAACATTTTCGATTTCTTTCAAAATCTCCCTAGGTCTTATCACCCGCCGGTACTTTATATTGTAATAAAAAAATATCGAACAATCATTAAGTCATAGTTTTTTTTTTTCTGCATAATGTACAATCCGTAGTTCACTGAGAAAATAAAATTTCTTTTGAAAAAAATGGGCATTTTTTTGACAAGAAATTAATTTGTCGAGAATTTTCAACAATTTCATTTCTTAGCTGAACAAATTAAAATTGTTCTTACAATTACTTACTTGTTGAAAAAAAGTTTTCTAGATTTGGGAAAAAAGAAGTTTGGACGAACATTCTCAAATTATCTATCTAAAATTGTTTTTTTCCAAATTAAATAAAGTTTTTTAGATACATGTAAGGGACTTAAAGTGACATAACTATGCTCAGGAAGCTAACATAAATTTAGAAGGTAGCTCAAAGGGAATAATAAAATTAGCAGAACTTATCTGAGCTCAATTATCCTTATTAAGCTCGGCTCAGAATTCACATAACAACTTTAAGGTCAATTATCTCATAAAGCTTGCCTTTGACTTCAATCATCCCTTTGAATCACTTTTAAGCTCAGATGACTCCCTCGAGCTTGTTTTTGAAAGTTCTCACATTACACTTCTGAACTCGAATACACTACTTGAGCTTAGGTTCTTTTGAGCTCACTTTAAAACTGTCAAAATATATTTAATCTTAATTTTTGCTCTACAGACGCTAATGGAACTATAATAATTATAATATCCAAACAGTAGTATCTAATTTCTAAGTTTTTTCTTTTCTTCATTAGAACATGCGTAATCGTTTTTATCAAGAGTACTTATTTGACGTAACATTGTAACTCGATTCTTCAATTATTTTTGGTGCCTTCATAATTGTATAAAATATTGACTTAAATCAATTTTAATTGTTCAATTTTATTCAAATTTATCGAAAAGAAAATCAAACTCTGATAATAAATCCAAATATTACACAGAGCATTTTTAATTTATTTTCAAGTCTACAGAAAAAAATTTTGAAAACGGTTGACCCTGCCGGCCATCTCTGGAACTTCTTGCTATGTACGAGTTCAAAACTTTTTTGAACGCCGCCAACCCCGTTTTGATCGGTCGAGCCATTCAAAAATTACCAGGAGTGGACACACACACACACACACACACACACACACACACACACACACACACACACACACACACACACACACACACACACACACAACGAAGCAACATCCTCGTAGGAGTAATCAGAATAGCTCTCTTGGACCTCAAAACATAAAGATCTGATGAAAACTCGATCTTCGAATACCGGGCTGAAACCAATAACTTTCCGATTTTTAAAAATCATCGATTTTCATAGCGAACAGTTAAAAATTCTGTAAAATACAATATGAAGCTCCATAATTAATTTTGACATTATTTTACAATTTTTTTCAAAGATCCATAATCCAAAGTTAATGAACTCTTCATAATTTTTGGGTCTTAAACTTTAAATCTAACTTTCAATTTATGATAAGAAAACTTTACTTAAAATACTACTTCTATATTAGCATAATTATCTTAATTGTACTCGATAAATTAAGAGATATTGCACACTGTACTCTATAATTTGCTTGTACCAAAGATAGATGAATAAAAATGATCAAACGGATGTAAATGTATTCAGACTCTAATACATAGGTCCATAAATTATTAAAGACATCCTCAAGTGACCCAGTCCCGGAGTTCCAGTCGACTCCATACTTTTCAAGGTACTTCATGTACCCCGTTTTAGTTTGAAGGTCAAGTTCTTTCCAAGGACACGGCGGCTGTGATGTCAGAAAGACGTTATGGCTTACGAGGACCGTGTCTCTCTCTAGTAAGAACAAAGATAGTTCTTTGATTTTGTATTTATTGTTTGGCATGAAGTAACCATTGAAATCAATTATCAAATCGGTTGCCATTTTTTCTAGCGCGGCTCGTCTACTAATATGGAAGAATTGATTGTAATGGTTGATTGGAAATACTTGAGATCACCAAATTTTGTATTATGATTGTCAATGTAGCTTTTGATGATTTGTTGCTTGATCAGTTTGCTCTGTCAACAATCTGCCATGAATTTTTAATATCAAATAAATAATAGTTTAAAAAACTAAAAAACACGCTTTTTATAGAAAACCGAACTAAAAAAATTGAAAACAAGTTTTAATGAAATTAACTTAATAATAGTGTGAATAAAAAAAAATTTATTTTATTTTAAAAAAAGCGTGAGGTGCGTGGTGTCAACAGTTATAAATATTTTATTGACAGATATGAGTAGAGTGATTATCATTTTGATAATATTTTAAAAAACACCCCACGCTTTTTTTTAAATAAAATACATTTTTTTTTATTCACACTATTATAAATATATATTTATTGAAATTCTTAACACTATTCTTAATTTAAATTCATTAAAACTTATTTTCTATTTTTTAGTTCAGTTTTCTATAAAAAGCGTGTTTTTTAATTTTTTTAAACTATTATTTATTTTATACTTTTTAGTTTTGTTTATTTATAAAAAAAATTTTTTTTTTAGTTTTTTAAAACTATTATATGCTTTGTTGACTTAAAAATTCTCTTTGGTGTTTGAAAATTTGTTAATATCAAATAAATCGGCTAAAGATAATGGTTGGAAATTAAAATTCCTGCCTTATCGACGATAGATGAAAATTGTATAAATTAACAAAAATCTAATTTTGAAAATTGAAAAATGGAATAATTTTATTAAATTAGTGTATTGTCATCGGTCCTCGATAAATCTACAAAGTTTGACCGAAATCTGGCCATTTAAAGTGGGTCAAAATCGCGCCCAAAGAAGTCAGTTACAAACAAACATACGAAGCTAATAAAAAGCGTGTAAAAATAATTTCAAAAGTTAATTTCAAATCTACGCGCGATTTATTACTCGTTATCACTGCTGTCTAAATAAAGTTTCTCATCCCCGAAAATACTGTTGTATTTTTGAGTATTTATCAGCGGAAATTGTCCAGAGTTAGACCGTTGATAATGTCTCCCTGAATTGGGATCAGTTGTTGATGCGCTTAGATTATCAGTGAAGGTAATACCCAGTTGTGCTGCCATGTCATCGATATCTTTATCAAGTATTTGATTGGATGCAACATCAACCCAGTAATTTTGCTGGATTTTTGAAGAACTTCCAACAGAAGTATCAATGCCTTGATTAGAATTAGCATGCTGTTGAATCAAACCTTTGCGAATTCTCGGACAGTAGATTTTATTCTCCAAAAACCACTCAGTCATATTTCGAGCATGATCATCAGCACAGTAATGATTCAACTCGTTATGATGCCGCGGACATTTAATCATCATAAATCCTGACGTGATGTTGTAACCTAATTTATCCACACAAATGATTTTAGGTCGATTTTTTTCGCTGATGATCTTCAAAAGTGCTTCTTTCTTTTTGCTATCCTTGACGTAGATGTACAAAGCATTATTTAGGAAAACGCCTATTCGACTATGGTTATCACTAAACGAAATTTCACCAGCCTCCCACGCGAATCCGGTTTTACGTTCAAACTCCTTGTAGTTTTTGGGCCCCTCGGGTAAAAACCGTAATGGAGGAAATTTGGCTGATTTCGAATAATGCGATCTTTGGACACCATCTTGATCAATTTCAATAATCGCAACTTCCTTGATCATGACCAAGCGATCGAGTTTTGTGTAGTAACTAAAATCAACCACAACATGTGTTCTATTCAATGTATATGCGGTGTATAATTTATATTTTTGGACAAACGCAACCATTTTTTCGACGTTGTCATTCGCGCACCTTTTGTTTGGTTGCTTGTGTTTGTTACAAGGCGAATTTTTATTGATCGTAATTTTAAAATCAAAGTTTTCCCGTAAAGTTATTATCTTAGGTATCATTTCTAAATGATATTGTTTTTTCAAGAAATTTATCAGTGATTGTTTTCTGTCTTCATTGTAAACAAATAATTTGTACGCTTTATTAAAACAAAAATCTAAATTTTTTTTAAAAATATTTTTGTTTTCCGTACCTTTGTGCCACTTTATTTTGTACTTTTGATAATATTTTTTATAATTACCATAAGTTATTGGATTGAGATCGTTTGACCTCAATTCGGGACTCAAAACATGAAAAGAAGAGTCAATTATCTCACCGCTTTTGTTTATCACGTACAAAGAGTATTCTTTTATATTGAATTCCTTTTTCGAGTCAAGATAACCATTAAAATCGATTACCACGCTGAATGATTCGTTATTAATCTTTTTTAAGTAATCAATGTTCATTTTTTAACAATTGAAATTTTTAAGCTTTTGGAAAATTAGTTGAATGCTACTTTAATTATGAAAAACTTCTCAAGCTTTTACGGTAACCGCGAGGATACTTTTGAAGTTCCCAAGAAATTAGTTATGGCGCTGTTGTTTTTTTAATTGAATGTCTTGGTTCTTTAACGAAATTGCACTGAGCGCCCAATTGAACATTGTAGAAAAGTGTTCAATAAAAATTATCTCTGCTTTTTGCACGTCTCATAAACGAAGCAGATGAGGTAGTGCTCTACTCTCGCCTTGCAAAAATCAGTTCGTCGTTTGTATATCTATATCTATGTAAAAAAGGTTCGTTTACAACACATGCGCAGTATCTTTCTTTTCTGGGTGAAAAATGGCGCGAAAGATTTAAAATTATTTGTATATTATTTTAATCAATTTTTTATAGAAAATGAAATTATGAGGGGAGTAATTTTGGATTTTCCAAACTTTTTTGATAGTTATTACAATGACGCTGAAAAAATTTGTTATTATTAATAATCCATGGTCAATTTTCGCTAGTGTAAAAATATCTACTTATATCTAGCAAATAAATAATTAAAATACATTTCAATAATTAATTACTCAATAATTTTCTAAGTAAATCCATTAATGTTATTGACCTTAAAACAATAGAGTCAAAAGCAACTAAACTATAAATCGAATGAATAATAAAAGCATTGATATAATCAAATTATTACTTGAAATTAAAAATGTTTGGGTCTTCTAACATACTAATCACCTGGTGCAGGTGGAATTGAGGATGGATCTCTATCAATTACCACTTCTTTGGTGTGTACCAAGTCTCAAAACCAGCCTCAAGTTCGCTGTAAGCTATATCTATGTAAAAAAGGTTCGTTTACAACACATGCGCAGTATCTTTCTTTTCTGGGTGAAAAATGGCGCGAAAGATTTAAAATTATTTGTATATTATTTTAATCAATTTTTTATAGAAAATGAAATTATGAGGGGAGTAATTTTGGATTTTCCAAACTTTTTTGATAGTTATTACAATGACGCTGAAAAAATTTGTTATTATTAATAATCCATGGTCAATTTTCGCTAGTGTAAAAATATCTACTTATATCTAGCAAATAAATAATTAAAATACATTTCAATAATTAATTACTCAATAATTTTCTAAGTAAATCCATTAATGTTATTGACCTTAAAACAATAGAGTCAAAAGCAACTAAACTATAAATCGAATGAATAATAAAAGCATTGATATAATCAAATTATTACTTGAAATTAAAAATGTTTGGGTCTTCTAACATACTAATCACCTGGTGCAGGTGGAATTGAGGATGGATCTCTATCAATTACCACTTCTTTGGTGTGTACCAAGTCTCAAAACCAGCCTCAAGTTCGCTGTAAGCTTTTGTTTATACTTTCTTATTAAAAACACATTTAAATAATAATTTGCACATAAAAATAACGAGCAAAGGCACTTAACACATAAAATTACTGATATAATTGAACAATTTTTCATTTAACACAGTTTTGGGTAATTTACTCAAAGAATAATTTTGTGGTTAAAGGTTCAGCGACAAGTCTTGAAGATTCGCGTGAATCAACGCCATCTACCGGGACAGTAATGAAAAAGTACGAGAGTGACATTGAAATCTTGAGCAACCCGAGTCAAAGTAGTATTGAAGTATTAGACGAAGGAACTAAGTAAGTGTACAAGCATGATTTTTCAAGGTCAAAGTTGATTTAGTGTGTTAAGGCGTTTGAAGAGGTTAGAATTTAGAGAACTAAGTTATTTTTATCACTCAGATCAAGCACAACGCCCAATCGGAAACGATCATCCGAAGAGCGTCGTATTGCGATAGCACCATCATTATTATTTTTTTTTTTTTTTTTTTTTCAAACTATTTTGCCACTTATACAATAATTAATAATTAATAATTAATAATTAATAATTAATAATATTTGTTTTAATTAACGTTAAATATTATTTTACATATCTTCATTACCATTAAATATATATTTTAATCGCATGATCGTGTTATTGTAATAGTAATTCAATTTTAGTTAAATATTCCAGGAGGGCAACTGCTTGCAAGGCTTCATTCATAGTATTTATTATTATTTTTCATTTTTCTTCGGCTGGACCCCGTCAAACTGGCTAAAATTCTATCATTTATTTACATCTATATTTTATTCACTCTCTTTTTCTATTAATATTAGTTGTTATTTATCATTTATTATTTAGTAGTAGTATCTTCATTTGCTCTGTCGCTCCGCAAGAGTCTTATAATTATCTTCCGTTCTTTCTTCTTTGTTTTTTTATTCTTCTTTCACCTTTGTATTCAGTTAATACCTAACGCTTGCTTTTTAGCAAGCTGGTAATTTTAATTTTTAATTGATCTTAGACTTATTTTAGGAGAGAAGATCTGTAACAGAAAAATCATTTTTTTTGTCGTCGTGTCGACGGATTATTTGGAAGATGCGCATGACAAGATCGTGAGAGAGCTAGACCGGGTGAGAGAGTATCTTTTAGTCGTCACGTTATAACACTCTCAAGCTTGTGAACCCGGAAAATCCTCCGTCTACTCGGTGAACACAAAACTTTACGGTATGCGACGATACGGGGTTTCATTTGCGTCTACGTGTGCTCCAGTCCTTCGAACTCCGAAAACCTATATATGTTGACTGCACCATATATCTAACCAGTTTTCAGTTAGTTCTTAATATAATATAATAGTATAACTTGCAATATAATAAAATGATCCATCTTACTTTTACTCTTCACAACAGAAACAGAAAACAGATAAATCCTCTGTTCTTATCTAACAAAATGTTATGTTTAGTTGCTACATAAAAAAGTAAATATTTGGCTCACATAAATCTATTTTTTCTTGGAATATTTTTTATGACAAATAAATAATAGAGTTGATTTAAGTTATTTGTTTATTTGACTTAAATATATAATTTATTTATGATGATAATCAATTACATTTTTTTGATATGCATATGCATTAAATATTGTGGACAGATTTTACGCTTTTATATTTAAAAGTAGAGTTGTAAAATTTTTAATAAAACTGAAAGACTAATTAATTAAATTCAATTTTTTACCGGAAATATTTTTTATAAAAAAAAATTTGTCCATCAAAAAGAATTTTTAATGGCTGATTTGAAAATTTAAGATTGATGAAAAGATTGAATGTGTAGTGATAAAAAAATTCAATTTAAATAATTTATGAAAATTTGTTACCATAAAAAAAAATTGATGGTTAAAATTTAAAATTTTTAGATTAAAAAAAATGCAAGTATGAATGAAAATTTTTCTTCATCAAAATATTAAACAAAAAGATCCATACAAACTTCACTGCATTAAAAATTTTAGTTAATTATTCATACCTCTATTATATTTAAAACTCATGGCCTCTCGTGTTTTAAATTGCTTTATTTACAATGTTTTTAGTTTCTCTTGTTTGTTGATTCAGAATGCTCACGCTAATTAGCATCAGTTTTTGATAGAGAAGCCATGAAATAAAAAAGCATCAGCAAAAATGTGCGTTGGAATTCATATCAAGCGGCTAGGTTATTAGTTTCTTGGCCACCACGGTCCGACCACGAAGCGTTGAGATTAATAACAAGAGCTTCGGGTGATGATTAATGATCAACGATTCGTTCAACGATGACGCCCATTTCCAACCCAGTTGCCTCATCGTACAATCTTATATTACATTGTTATTATAGACGTATATATACGCTCAGAAATTAACAAAATTCATTTTAAAATAACTTTTTTGGCCTCTTTCTTGCCGTCCGTTTTTTAGGGGCTTTGGCATACTTGAAAAAATTCATTAATAATTTTATAATGGTGTTCTTTTTGAGAATGGTTTGAGGAAGAGATAAAATAAGGTGGAAGATCGGACAAGAAATCGGTCAAGTTCGATTTTTGGAAATTTTGGTTTAGAGGATACACTTGGAAATAATTGATCTGACACAACAAAATATCATAATAAAGATATAACGTAATAACTTGAAGCGAAAATTGAAGTGAATAATTGTTTAGTGTGAAAATAATAAAAAAAAAAAATAAAAAAAAAAACAACAAAAATTTATCGGAACGTGGTCAGTAAGTAGAACGTTTATTCAAAAATAGACAAATTTCAAATAAGAAAATAGTAGCAAAAACTACAAAAAAAATTGATTAATATTAATGGTAATAATAATAGTATTATTGCATGCAATTATGAGCAAAGCATTAAGGCATTTAAAGGCTCAAAGCATCGAGGAAAAAGAGTACTCAGTAAAGTCAATTAAATATTTATCCAAATGCTATAAAAATTGAAAAAATCTAAACATTGATTTTAAAATTATAACTTAAATAAATAAAAATTAACTTTACTGAGTTATCGTGAAATTATATACAATTTATTTGTAATTAACTTGTTTATGCTATTCATCTCTCTTTACATTATTTACATTATTATTTGTCAAGTTCAACATTAAACCATTGTTAGCAATATATTTTAAATAATTATTTAATTAATCGCTTGCTAGAAAATTATCGACAGACATTAATAAACATTTCTTTAATTCAACCGTAACTACACAAAAATTTTTTTTTTCTTCAGATACTTTACCTAATTCGCAGATAAATATAAATTATAAAATATATATTGTAATGTATTTATATTTATAATTGTTAATGTTAGTGTAATTTTTATAATATAGTAATTATAATAATTATTCTTTACAATGGCATTAAAGTAACACACACACTCGAAAATTTTGATTTTTCAACATCATTCATGCTCGTCAACTCCCCCACTACTTTTGCAATGTACTCTCGCTTTTTATATTTATTTATTTATTTATTTATTCTATAAAGTAACGAGCCACTCATATTTTAATCAATAAATAGGCAGTTATTATTATTATATTTATATATTTCGAACATAAACAAATATTCATTATTTTTCGAGCATGAAAACTCTTAATAAATCATTGTACACGGAAAGAACAAGATGACACTGGATATCATCTCAGATTATACTCAGTGATATCTGTGGCAAAAAAAAATTTCAGATAGTAGCTAAAAAAATTCCAGATTATACTGAGTGATATCTGGATGATACTCATTATAATC